>CAKOGI010000026.1:0-210000 GCA_933228895.1 Platycnemis pennipes | reverse complement strand
TCAAGAAATCGCATGTTAAACTTTACTGTTTTTATGCGTTTTTGAACGTCTATCGCAGCGGTGTATGAACGTAAATGGAAAATTCCTTCGACACAGCCCATTTATAATCCTACATATTAAAGAATGAGACTAATGCCATGTGCTCGTCTTACGACCCATTCCTGCAGCATCTAAAATTGCGAGACGATGCATCGCGTTCACCGAACTAAACGCAAGCTGAGGCGTTCCCCTCATATTTTTCCCGCCCAATCTTCCCCTCCTCTCCCCATTCCACCACTTCATCTCGCCTCCGAGACGCTCCGAGAGGGAGAGGCGGAGGGGGGAGGGCTTCCTTATCTCTAAGCGATCAAGTTTCATCCTCGCTCGAAGAGCAGTGTGGAAGGTTGACGGAGGGTCTGAGCGATCTTGGCGAGATATTCCACTGTGTGTCTGGGCGTCGAGAAAAGGATCAACCTATTTCTTTCAAAACCTCCACAAACTAATTTTTATGCTATTTATTCACACCAATTTGTTTTTTTAATACGAAATATCGTGTCGTTAGTTTCATATTTTGACATTGCTATTTAGAACGATTGCAAAATATTGAGTTTTCGTATTGTTGGGCGATATTGAAACTGATAATTAATTGTAATTGGATAATTAAAATGAGACTATTACAATGCTTCGAACGATTTTTATTTAGTTTTCAACTGCCAAATAACAATGACTTTATAGTTTGAAGTTCATTCAAAAAATGTAAATTAAATGTTAGTCTCATTAACATTAATAATTGGAAAACAATCCTACATTTTTGCAGGAAAATTTGTGGACTTAACTCACGCGTTCACAAATTAAAACCAAGAAATAACGATAATGCAAGGCGAGATTGTACTTCTTGCACATAAATATCTCTTGTGAGCCACATTTTAAATCTATTATAGAAATTTAAAACGGATAGCTTTACTGAAGATATGTTAGGCACATACCTATTAAAAACAAGCGTATTGGTTTAGATTCAACCGGATTAATAAGATTAGAAAGAGAGAGATTGTCGTACTGATAGATTCAAAATGTAATTTTTCCCCGTACTATAAGAGAACACAATACGCATCATTGCAAAGGGATAGTAAGGTGATATATTGTAGAGTTGTCTGGAGTGCATAATGCATGTATTAACAACCAATCCCTTTATTACTAAGTAGTTAATAACAGTCAAACTCTATGTAGCATGTTTCCATGTAGTAGCCTATTGCATGTCAATAGTTCCATGCAGTAGTCTTGTGCATGTTTGGTGATCTCCACCCCCTGCCGCACACCCTCGCGGTGGCTTGCAGGGAATCACATAGATGTAGATTTGTTATACCATTTTCTACCGTCACCTGCTACAATAGTATGAGAAGCAATATCCTGCCTCATGGAATCTGATAGACTCCCTTTCCTGTGTGCGGCCCTATTTCGTGATTCTTGTTCCTTTGCTATGGCATCCAACCGTGATGTCCTCCGCTCGCAGTAGACCTAACGTCAGGCATGATTGAAAATTTAGTAATGTAATGTTACTATAATTTACGATCCTGTGCAATTTCCAATTGTTGACTACGCACTTATCAAGCGCACTGTTAAAAAGTAGCCACGAACATCCTTCCCTCCTGGCTTTTATTTCGTAGTTGCCAACTCCGTTTTCATGGACATCCACCCCACCCACATTATACACCCCTGTTATATAATGATATGCTATTTGGTTAGTGCATATGCTCAATGTTTTTCGTGATATTGCCTTAGCTTTTTGCCTTGGGAAGAGGAGATAAGGGACCCACATATGTTATAACGGCGAACACTAAATTATCTTACCAATGCACTATGAGGATTTAATTATTTTCGTCATTTTCGCAACAGCAAGTTCCTATCTTTCTCTCACTTAACGTGCGATTGATGGTCAGAGATACTGAATTATAATATTTGTTTCTTGAACCTTGGCATGCTTTCTCAAATGATTTTTTACTCTTTGTCAGGATATTAGCTCCAATACATTTTGTTTATGGTTGAGAATGGTAACCCGTAAAAAATATATATTTGCCAAAAACCTTTCCGAGATTATCGTGGATAAACAATCCACTGATTGTTTATCCACGATATGTGGAAGTGACTGTGATTCTTTTTTTATCGCGAGTATATTTTCACTGAAAATGAAAATATAGCCTACGTCACGATCAAAAATTAAGAGAAAATGTCAAGAGGTGTCACACTTTCGTGAGTATTTTTAGTACTTCTTGAGAAATAGCCACGCAGCATGTTGGTAAAGCATATTTTTGTGTACCTGTAACCCAATGAGGAATTGACACACTTTTCTTCGTTTTTATCTTAATATATGTCTTATAAGATCTCATGAACATTTGTTCATGGGTCACTTAGCATGGGTTACAATGCGAACTGAGTCCAAATGAGATTCAGACCCATATGTAGTCATTATTTACAATTACACGTTAAATTAAATTTTTTCATAATAGCATTTACTTAGTTGACTAAATTAAATATTATTACATGAGGCACAATCAACTTGTACGACATGATATGAGGATTTGAACCTTTACCGTACCATATCCACACTTATTGAACAACATATCCCGCTGTAAGGCGCTGCCCTTATCAATGTCGACATAAAATAGCATTACGAAATTTGCTCACACTATCGCCTGCATTGCATTTCAATAATAACATGGTTAGTATGATTAGGGGGCTACACTTCAAATCGTTAGGGGGAAAAATCAAGTAGCGTGCAGGATTTGGCACGAATTGAACAGTATGAGACGGAAGGTAGATTTTCCCACGAGGAATCATAATTTGTTTCCACAAGGCAGCAACCGCATCTTAGACTAGTGACTGCTCGTAATTAGGGTAAATTTTGCTCTTGCAGAATAGAGCCAGTGACCTTACTACATATTGATGGTGTAGCAACTGAGAATCTTTTACCGATAACGTACTTATACCTGACGATGACTTAAAATGATAAAACTCGGTCATTCATGATTTGGAATGATATTAATTCACTCTATTCCATGGGCCCTTCGGCATTTATGACATGTACAACGACATTAACCGCAGGCTAGTTACTCGGAGGATGATTTGTACAGCATTTGACAGTTGAGCTCACCGCTTATGCACAAAGAAATTCGCTCTGACGTCGCTTGAACGTGAACTAGTTCAGCGGCGTCGGAAGTGAGGGGCAGGGGGGGCATTCGGCCCCCCCCCCCCCAGAATTTGCCCCGGGCCCTTGAAAAATTAGTCTTCATTATTAAAAATCAAATTTCACTTGTTTCCATCTTGCCTTTTCCCTTTTGACGCATATTCTACCATCTTCATATGCACTTTTAGGGGAATTCTAGGCTCTACCCCCTCCTATCCGCAAAAAATGCGGGCCCTTTTCAAGGTAGGCCCCTCCTAGCGAAAATAGTTCCGACGCCCCTGAACTTGTTCCTTTGAAAGAAACAAATAGACGATTAGTTGCATATTCATTCAATTGCAAATAGCTGAGGCGTATTGATGGAAACACTGATGTCTCTATCAAACCATTTTTTTGTTTCTTTACCGACATTTTTTTTAATTCTCTAGTTCCTTGTAGCCACTTGGTTATGAAATTTACAAGAAAATGTTTCATTTCCAAAAATAAAATATAGGAATATCCCCGGAGTATTTTCATGAGGACGAAAAAGTGGACACGTTATGCCCCAAAAGTGGCTACTATTAACTCATTCACAATTTTTTATCTCTTTCGTGTTATATGATCACACTTAGAACTTTCAATTATACCGTTCCTAATATTAAAACTCGGATATTGGACAAGATATGCGAAACAGCAAAAAAGTTTCTGTTCAAAATGAGCGCAACCTCTGATTTTGAAAAGTTCATTTATTTCTTGGTAAAGTAAATTCGACAAGTTATAAAATACTGGGCTGTAACGTCATCCAATCAGATGACTTAACACTGCTTAATTAATAACTTAATGTCTGCTCAAAGTTTTGGAAAATGCTCCATTTAATGCAATATTTCAGTTTTTTAGTTACAAAATTTTCATCATCATCATCGGTTAGCAATTCTAGGATTGGTTTGACACATTCTTCCACTCGGATCTTCTATCGGCCAACGTTTTCATATCAGCGTAATGGCTCTTTTTTACATCCTTTACAACCTGTTCCAAGTATCACATACGAGGCCTACCTACAATCTTCCCGTTCAATTTTCCTTCGACGATTGTCTTCATCAGGCCATTGTGTCTCAAGATATGGCCGATTAAGTTGTCCCGTTTGTTTTTAGTTTTCAGGATACTTCTCTTTTGTCCCACTCTTCTTAGCACTTCCTCGTTACTTACTCGGTCGATCCATTAAATCTTCATCATTCTTCTGTAACACCACATTTCGAATGCTTACACTCTTTTCTTCTCCGCTGCTGTCATCGTCCATGCTGCCGCTAAGAAACATGCTCCAGACGTACGTCCTGATGAATTGTTTCCTTACTTCTACACTTGTATTTCTAGCTGTTAGTAGATTCTTCTCTTGATAGAATGCCCTCTTTGCTTGAGCTATTTTACTGATCTTTCGTGCTTCAACCATCTTTAGTTGCTTCGTTTGTGACTTTTACTACGGCGGTTGTGATTTTTAAACAATGTGTTGACAACCGCTACTTAAATTATGTTGTCTGCAGAACTCCAGTATTCTCTCTCCTCTTTCGTTTCGATTTTCCAAACCATATTTCCAGATATTCTTCCATATTAACTTTCGTCAACGACAGCGTTCCAGTCGCCTAAAATAATTAGGTTTTCTTTTCGTTTTACCAGTTTTATAACTGCCGTGATATCTTCGGAGGCGTCATCCACTCATTCATCTTCGTAGACCGACGTAGGCATGTAAACGTGCACCACAATGGTATCCGTAGGCTTGTTCTCAATCTTCACATTATAATCCTGTCACTGTAGTGCAGGAATGTCTTCACGCGCAGTCCTGCACTCTTCCTGAGCATTATGCCTACTCCAGTGTTACCATTCAGTGATCCGGTTTGAATAATTCTGTAACTTCCGCTCCAGAAGTCTCCTTCGGGCCATCTCATTTCACTGATTCCTAATACATCGAGGTCCACTCTCTGCATTTCCACCTTCAGGTTCAATATTCCGTATGTCCAAAGTGATCACACGTTCCAATTTCCTACCCTAAAATGTTTATCACACTTGACTGATGTAGTGTCTCGGGTAGTCCCCGCCCAGAGATCCGAATTGGGACTATTTTCCCTCCGGAATATTTTACTGTAGAGGGTTCCATCACGTCTTGATAGAAAGAAAAGAGCGGAGTAGCTGCGACTCCTCGGGATAATAATGTGGTGGTTTCTCCTTGCCTTCCACATCGCAGTACTATAGCCGCTAAAGTAAATGTTACCACGCCTGTAATGAAATGGGTGTCGGTCTACCGACTACTGTGGTCTCCACCTTCATTCATAAGAATAATAGCTGCTGCTCTCCCCTCCGGGTGCTGAGAAGGGTAATTGTTGGCGGTATCTTCACAGGATCTGTATTAATTGAAGGCCTACCTTACCCAGGGATAGTTTTCGTCCACGACTGCTTATTTAACGAGTAAACTCGCTTATCTCGTAGCTAACCTCTATATCTAGAGAACGACCAGCCATCCGCAACGCGGCGAACGCACTTGGTGGCTTTAAGCTCAGCCGCGAGTATAAAATATTGCATACTGATAAATAAAACTTCGTATAATTAAATTAAAATATTCTCAATGCACATCTTTCGCAGTAATTTTGCTTCATGGGTGCCCGATATGCACCGAAAAAGCATACATGAAGTAGTTTTTGTTATTTCAGTGTCATATGCGACTAGTGAAACTCTCCGGAAAAGACAGCAGCAGCAAGGCCAATGAGTAGGGAAAGGATACTGAAGGAAACGATTTTCAACAAACCTGTAGCCCTGTAGATACTCACATAATTTAGCTAACGGTTGCAAACATCCGGAACCCTTCAAACGAAATTTCAATGTTATGGTTTTGTTAAGGAATTCTCAAAAATTCGCCACTGTACGACAGGTGGATTTTTTTTAGTTTTGATTAGGTATCTCTTGAGGAAGGGTGCGTGTGGCTGTGTTCTCCAGCGTCCAGAAGTGACGGCGTTATGGAAGAGTCCACGAAGCCTTATAGAAAAGCGCAGTATCGTAAAGGATACAACAAAACGAAGAGGAGAGATTGCAACGTGCAGAATTCGATTCGCAGGGAAAAAACCGAAAAAGGCATTTATTTCGCAATATTAAATTTACGAGATAATTAAATGTAAGGGCTCCTTCGTAAAAAAATTCGTAAACAAATCGTGGATCCTTGTTATCCGAAGGGCGTGAAGATCCGGTAAACAGCTATGCAGTAATGGTGAATATAATCAGTGAACTTTAATAATTTGTTGTTACACTCTTTCTAAGAGTGATGTTAATATATTGATTTTATGTGCTCATAAACTGTATTTTCATTGTATTACTGCTTTATATAACGTTTTTGATTTCCTGTGCTAATGTTAGTTGGTAATTTGTATACGAATTTCTACTGCAGGCTGTTATTTATGCCATTTATGTTTCTGTTTTCTCAACTTTTAATTTTGTGTAACAATGCACAGAATGGAAGATATACCTTATTTACGAATGGTTAAGTTAATTTTCAGGGTGATCATACTTAACTTGCTCATTATAATTACTAATTGTAACTAGCGAGTGCATAGTAGCCCAGTGGGTAGAGCGTTCAGTAACAGATTCAATTCCGGACGAAGAACTTTGGCATGATATCGCGGTTTGAATTTCAGTATCAGAGTTGTGTAAGTCGGAAAACTGGCCTCTTTACCCTGAATGTGTGAATTTCACTCACCTTCCACCTTAGTACGGCGGAACTCAACCCTGTCAAACCAGTCATTGGGTTTAATTGAGGGAATTATTGTAAATATGGTGAATTACCTGCGAAGAAAAAAGTTTTTTCACTAATAATCTCAATTTAAAACGGCGTGTTAATAAATGTGGAGCATTGACCATTAATACCGTTTAGTCCGTTTCGTTTCTGGTGTGTATAAAAGCGTATTCAATTTAACCGTAAAATCATATTGATAACCGAAAAACGTAAATGCACAACGCTCATAAACGAAATTTTTTGTTGCCTTCGCCATTGATATTCAAGTAAAAGTACTCTGGTAACAGTTAGAGGAAAATATGTGAGCGCTTTGGCCCTGTAAATAGTAGGAAACTGTAGAGAAATAACATTGAACTTTCACATTAATGAAAGACAAGAGTCATAGTTAGTCGCATATGCTAGGGGGAAAGACGATATTTTAATTAACCTCATTGAAAATGCTCACAATTACTTTACGAGGGCAACGTGCATCCCGCTAAAATAAATCATGGATGACTAATTTAATAACTTCAGTCCATAACATTTGACAACCACTAAAAACTGTACTACAAATCCAAGGCAACGCCGACAATCCCAGAACCCTTTAGGTGTTTTCAATTTTAGGTAATTGCTGACCTTTCTTACTCTCGACCACAACGAAGACGAGGAAAACAATTCACACTCGGCTCCGAAAAGAGAGCTCTCGACCTTATCTGTTTCTGAGAAACTTGATCGCGTTGCGGATTTCGCAAGGCCTCCTGTCGCCGCCCCCGAAAAATCCCAGCTGCGACATATCAGGTCCCTCCCCTCAACTCCCCATTCCACTTTCCACGGTGGCGACGCTGATGGCAACTCACAACAACTACTAGAGCCGCGAGATCATGGTGAGATGAGAAGCCGTTAAATCGGACTATTCAAAATGCGTTGAACACCCTTAAACTTGACAGTAGCTTTTTTGCCAGCTGATATCTAAGATAGGACCAAGTCATTTTCGTCTCCGATGAACGAAAGGAAACGAAGAAGGGAAAGCAAAATTAAATCACCTCCTACGAAGTCTTCACCTCCCTATCCAAATTTCCATTCCCTTTCCGCATTCGGTAAGCATTTGAGTGTGGATGAATGAAATCGAGTGCGCAGCTCTTATTATTCCGCAATATTCCAGCCCGCAAGTGACAAATGGATATTATATTAAATTGAGTGGAAATCGGTATCTTAGATACAGAGAGCTGAAAGTTGTTTCAAGCTTTATTTCCATTCAAGACCAGAGATCCCCTGTACTACCTCATGTAGGAACGGAACAATTGATCACTAACGTTGCCACATGTCCAACCCAATCACTTTGTTTATTCAAAAAATTTCGGAGACGATAAAGGAAATCACTATGC
The DNA here is from genome assembly GCA_933228895.1 of Platycnemis pennipes. Lineage (NCBI taxonomy): Eukaryota > Metazoa > Arthropoda > Insecta > Odonata > Platycnemididae > Platycnemis > Platycnemis pennipes. Next base: position 201,728 of record CAKOGI010000026.1, on the reverse strand, counting down.
GATAAACATAATCGAGAAGTAACGATCCATCTACCTGCCCACCTACTGTGTCCGGAGAGTACCGTCATGATTGAAACGTTTATGTAATATCTTTACGCGACATAGTGTAATCGCGATGCCGCGATTCCTCCGCGAAAGATTACCTGGTTTCTTTCTCTGAGAGAAAACTGGTTATCTTTCGCTTTAATATCATTTCGCGGTGTAGTATCATGTATTATCTTTTCGCAAAAGATTACCTGGTTATCTGTCACTGAGGGATCGTATCTTTGGGATGTCATAGTACCTTTAAAGAGAGCTTTAAAGAGCTTTAAAGAAAGATTACCTTTAGTTGCTCAGCGAAAGACTGGTTATCTTTCGGTGACGGATCGCTACTTCGCGATTTCACTATGTAGCGTAATGATAACACATAAACGCTTTGAATGCTACATTTGTGCCTTTCTCTGCGTCTCTGGTATCATATTAACCAAAATCGCGGCACCCGCTGGACCCAGTAGGTGATAGATCGAAGGTTTCCTGCCGAATACATGTTATCGCATAGTTACTTCCTTTATCGTCTCTGCAATTCTTCGTGTCAGCAGAGAATTCTATCAGTGGCAACGTTAGCGATGAAACCGCAGGAAAGTAGCTGCAGCTGAGGGATCGCTTATTTGGGATGCCAAAACATTAGCGATATGAAACCTCGGCGAGATCTCCCGTCAACAGTGGAAGGCAGCGGATGGCAGTAATGAAAAAATTAATACACCGTCAGCGATAGTTTTAATACTATCTTAGATTCCGTCAAAAATTTTTATTATAAAGGTATTCAAAAGGAGAGCCAAAAATGATGACCAAACTTGATTTTTTTATGTCAACCAAGCACCTTGATCTATAAGACTGCGCGAAATCTTAGGGGTTAATAGAATTCATCGGAATATTTCAATAGATGACGGCGAAAGATGAATGAGATCGATAACACTATAACTGTTGACACAGCCAGCAATCAATAACCCAATAAGGTAGCGGAATTTAAGGCCGATTTCAGCATGAAAACATTGAATTATATACAGCTACTTGTACCAAGGGAAGGAACTCAATTCATCAATTGGAACAACGTAGCATTCATGCGAAACGCGTCGTTGAGATTAACCCAAGAACTGATGAATTTGTTCAGCATTGTCCATAAAGGATATGACAATGGTTGATGGATAGTAATTGTAAATGAGGAAGGGTTGTCCTTTCCCATCTGGTGGATATAAATTATACATCTTGGATTTGCTGTCCTCAACAGTTTGTTGCCAGTGAAATGGATAAGGAGGAATGAATAGGATAATTATAAGCGGTCCAGCTGCCGTGCTCCATATTAACAGGAGGGAAACATCACTCACTGGATCATTAAATTTTATACATAGCAGATTCATTGCTACAAAACAGGTTTGACAATCTCCGTTTCCGCATAATAATTTCGTTTTGAATTGATCTTACGCCTTTTTGTGAATTATATGTTTCAATTCTGGGGGCGATTTAATTCTGTGAACTAGCTACAGTGGCAGTCGATGACACTAACCACATGTTGTGGTTATAATCCCACCTACATGTATTTTTTGTCTCGTTCCTGCACTCGCATATAGAGCCTCTTTTGTTTTGTTTTCGCTGCTATGATGTTTTGTGATTCTGTTGAATAAACGTACATGCGTTCAGTTGGTTCAGTTCGTTATGTGAAACGGAATCGGGATGTCGTTATTTCACGCGTACTTTCCCGTATAACTAGAACGCTGGCACCTGCTCTAACAGGTTATGGGCCCAGGAACCCATAGTTATGCGGAATAGTGAAATGATATAAGTATTCCCGATTTTTCCGAGTGAACAAGTCAGTTATCGAAAATGGCAGTATCTACATCCAGTGCTCCGTTAATGGTGGAAAAACTAGAAGGTTCAGGCAACTACAGGAATTGGAAATTTTCGATGAAATTACTGCTAATTCACGAAGATTTATGGGACTGTATTAAGACTGACAGTAATAATGAGACGGTGAACAAAGACGTCAAAAGGGACTTGAAGGCTTGGTCAAAAATTTGCTTAGCGGTCCAGCCACCTATCCAGTCCGTTATTAGAAGTACCACCAAGGCTAAGGAGGCGTGGGACAAACTTGAAGCAGCATATGAGGACAAGGGTCTTAGTAGACGTTTAGGATTGCTTAAGACGCTTTTTCGAATGAGGTTGGAAAATTTCGATAGCATGGACGAGTACATAAATAAACTAACTTCTCTTTCCGATCAGTTATCTGACATCGGACACCCATTAGACGATGAATTCTTAGCCGTGATTATGCTTAGCGGACTGCCATCCAAGTACGATCCAATGGTGATGGCTTTAGAACATTCATCGACGTCTCTTACTTCGGATCTAGTGAAAATGAAGCTGCAACAAGAAGAGGCCCGAAAGGATGAAGACGATGCTGCGTTCCTGACGGCTAAAGGAAAATTCGCCAAGAGAGAAGGTTATCAAGTGAAGTGCTACAAGTGCTACAAACTAGGTCATAAAAGTTATGAATGTCCTTTAAACCAAGAGTATGCCGTACAAAAAGGCCCCAAGTCTTATTTCAAGGGAGGTAAACATGTGAAATATGAGGGTAAAGCAGAGAAGATTACGGTAAAACCAGGTAGTATGAAAGGTAAAGAGGTTAAGAAACCCTCGGCCTTTGTATCATTTCTAACTGCCTTAGCTGTGAATGTGCAAAGTGGAAGTTGGTATATAGATTCCTGTGCAAGTAGCCATATGTCGAACAACAAGGATTGGCTAACAAATTATAATAGTAATAATAGCAAAGTAATTACTGCCGCAAATGATGAGGTTATGATAAGTAAAGGCGAAGGTGAAGCCTCAGTGAATGTTATCAGTGGCACCAAAAAGGTTTCTAACGTTAGTTATGTTCCACAATTGTCCACAAACCTCTTGTCAGTAAGCAAAATTGTCAAACAGGGTAAAAATGTTCTATTTACTGATAAGGGATGTGAAATGTTTTTGAAAGATTCTTTTCAGAGCAATGGAGAAGTGGTTGCACAAGCATCAGAGGTAGATGGAATTTACAAGTTGGATGAAATGAAGGACTCAGTTAATCTCTCATTAACTGAAGAAACTGTGTCAAAAGAGCCTATAAATGAAGGTTTGAATGAAGAGCTGTCTAAACAGTCAGTTCCAAGCAGCTACAACCTATGGCATAAGAGGTTAGGTCACCTAAACCATAGAAGCATGAATCTTCTGAGAGCAGGTATGGCTTCTGGTGTTAATTTCAGAAACGATGAAAGTGAAAGATGTATAGCCTGTGCTCAGGGTAAACATGCTAAATTTAGTCTCCCCAAAAGATCTTTGAATAGAGCCAAAGAAAAACTTGGTAGAATTCATTCAGACTTGTGTGGTCCAATGGAAATTACTGCTTTTGATGGTTCCCGGTATATGCTTTTCTTTATTGATGATTTTACAAGGAAAATATTTTGCTATTCTTTGAAATCAAAAAGTGAAGTGTTTAAAATTTTTCTCGAATTCAAAGCAGAGGTTGAATTACAAACAGGTTTAAAGATTAAATGTCTTCGTTCAGACAATGGCACTGAATATATGAATAAAGATTTTGAGACTTATCTTAGGGAAAATGGTATAATTCATGAAACTACTGTTCCCTATACTCCAGGTCAAAACGGGTTAGCTGAACGCACTAATAGATCTATTCTAGAAATAGCAAGGTCAATGGTGTATGGTGCAGGTTTAAACAAAAGGTATTGGGCTGAGGCCATGAAAACTGCTGTGTACCTTAAAAATAGGGCTCCTTCCAGAGCAGTTATGGGGCAGTTACCCGAGGAGAAGTGGTCTAATAAAAAAATAGACTTAAGTCATTTGAAAGTTTTCGGTTGTGTATCGTATGTAAATGTGCCAAAAGAAACTAGGAAAAAGTTTGATCCAAAAAGTAAAATGCATATTTTCATAGGTTATTGTGATCACACCAAAGGGTATAAATTTGTTGATCCTGAAAATCCTAGAAAGATTGTGAAGGCAAAGGATGTTATATTTTTTGAAAATAGGTTTCAGAACTCTAATCTTAATCAACTGAAAGAGACTAAGAGTGCCAAAGATAAACCGAACATATTGTTTCCACAATTAACCGAAAGTCCACAGATTGAACATGGAAATGATAAATTTGGTACAAATAAAGTTAATGTAGTTCGGAATGAATTTAGTAGTTCAGAATCTAGGTCAGATGCTGAGGAATCCGATAATGACCATTTTCAGCTGGATAAAGATCCAGATTATGTACCATCTCAGGAGGATTTAAATAGTTCTGAAGATGAAATAAATGATTCAAATGGTGATGTGGGCATAGTTAAAAGGTTTCCTGTAAGGAACAGACGACCCAAAGAATTTCCTGATCATGTTATGTACGTAGTAACAGAAAGTCCTATTGAGCCACTTAGTTACGAGGAAGCAATGGCTAGTAATGAAAAATCGCAGTGGGAATTCGCAATGCAAGATGAATACCAATCCCTTATTAAGAATAATGTATGGGAATTAGTTGATTTGCCTTTAGGTAAAAAACCAATTGCATGTAAATGGGTATATAAAATTAAGAAAGGTCTAGATGATCAAACACATAAATTTAAGGCAAGACTGGTAGCAAAAGGATGTTCTCAAAGATATGGTGTGGATTATATGGAGACCTTTTCTCCAGTAGTTAGATACAGCACTATTAGAATGTTGCTTGCTCTTGCTGCTGAATTAGACCTAAGAATTGATCACTTAGATGTTAAAACTGCTTTCTTAAATGGAGACTTGTGTGAAGAAGTGTATATGTCACAGCCTCAAGGTTTTGTTAAGGTAGAAGATGGAGGCAAAGTTTGTTTGCTGAAAAAGGCATTGTATGGTCTAAAGCAAGCTTCGCATGCTTGGCATGAAAAAATTTGTAAAGTGTTGAAAGGTTTGGGTTTAAGTAAATCCGAATGTGAACCTTGTGTATATTATAAAGTAAGTGGAGATAGAGTATTAATTCTTGCTTTATATGTGGATGATTTTTTTATTTTTTGTAATGATACTAAATGGAGAAATGAACTAAAGAGAAAGTTGTTGAGTACTTTTGAAATGTCTGATCTTGGAATTGCCAAACAAATTTTAGGCATGAGAATTCAAAGAAATGAGAGTGGTATTAAAATAGATCAAAAGGCTTATGTTAAACATGTTTTAAACAAATTTAATATGTCAGATTGTAAGGTAGTAAGCACACCAATGGAAATGGGCACCAAATTAAACAAATCAGATTGTAATCAAGTTGCATTTCCCTATCAGGAATTAATTGGCTCACTTATGTACTTAGCAGTCTGCACAAGACCTGACATATGTTACTCAGTCAGCTGGTTAAGCCAATTTAATAAGAATTATACTACAGAGCATTGTAACTTAGCAAAGAGAGTTCTCAGGTATTTGAAGGGTACCTCTAACCTTGGTTTATTTTATTGTAAAAGTGGAAAAGGAATTACTGGTTATGCAGATGCTGATTGGGGCAACAATGTTGACCGCAAGTCATATACAGGGTATGTGTTTACTTCAGGTGGAGGTGCGATATCTTGGGAAAGTCGCAAACAGCGCACAGTCGCTTTATCCTCTACTGAAGCAGAGTATATGGCACTTGGAGAAGCAGCAAAAGAAGCCTTGTTTTTACGAAACATGTATAATGAGATTTTTTCCGTTGATAATTGTATTGTAATTTATAATGATAATATGTCTGCACAAAAACTTTGTGAAAACCAGCAACACCATCAGAGAACCAAACATATTGATGTGAGACATCATTTTGTGAGAGATGCTCTGCTCAAAAACCAAATTGATATACGGTACTTAAGTTCAGAAGAAATGGTAGCAGATGGTTTGACAAAAGCCATCCCAAAAACCAAGTTAATGAAATTTATTAAATCACTAGGTATTATAGAAGTCTAGTTGATAATCTGTATTTGTGAAATGGTTGTATTTTTTGGGACATGTATTGTGATTAAGGGGGAGTGTTGTGGTTATAATCCCACCTACATGTATTTTTTGTCTCGTTCCTGCACTCGCATGTAGAGCCTCTTTTGTTTTTTTTTTCGCTGCTATGATGTTTTGTGATTCTGTTGAATAAACGTACATGCGTTCAGTTGGTTCAGTTCGTTATGTGAAACGGAATCGGGATGTTGTTATTTCACGCGTACTTTCCCGTATAACTAGAACGCTGGCACCTGCTCTAACAAAAACAGATGGAGTAGCCATTATTATAAGGGTACTAGACTTCTCTTGCTCCTTTCTAATATCATCAGCTTTGCCTTAAAAGTTTTCGCTATAGACTTTAGGCGAAAACTTTTTCTCCAGAAGGAGGTACCCAAACACTAACTCTGCGAGTAACGGAAGTCCACAGTGGAACAACTTTTCAAGGTAGCCAGGAGTTAAACATACATTTTCAACGTTTTCAGAACACTTCCCCAGCTTGTATTTCTGCATGACAATGTACACGGTATTTTCACATATCCTTCTACAGCGATTTTCAATCTATGCCTGATCATTTCCACAACGATGTTCTGTATATTTGTGAAACCAACCGTAACAAGGGTAACGTAAACAAACAACACTTGCTACTCTTCGCTGAATACTGCCTCTTTGAGATTTCAAACCTAATACCTCCGCATGCCGTAAACATGATACATATTCTAGGAGTGACTCAACATAAACATGTTGTACAACATACTCCAGTATATACTTACATTACCGCACACAGCACTCACAACTTCGCTCCCTGGAAAGATAATCTTTCTGATGTGGCTGTCATATACTTCCTGGTTTTCCACGCAGCATCGCTTGAAAAGATAGAAATCTCTCACCTTTTCCACGCAAATGGAACAAACCATCCAAAGACACAATTCTTCCTTAGCGACCTGAGAAATTTGAAATGGCTGGGGGTTATTCATTGCGTCCACATTTACAGTTTCACATACGTTCACCATACAAACTACCCACCCAATTGCGGTGCGTGCGAGGAAAACACGAAAGATAAGACGCAAACAAGGGACTGGCTTACTACAAATCATGAATCTCACCGTTATCTGGAGCAGTTCTTCTACTGCTCGTTTCACCAAGAATTCGGCGTCTGATAGTATATCCACCAAACGACGACCAGTACTAAGACATAACCTACATATACAATGCCTGCGTGATCCACGCATAACGACGCTTTCCATAATGTCAATATAAGTTACTAACACTAACCAACGAAATATGACAACGTATTTTCTTGTCAGTGGCACGAGAACTGATAGGAGTCACCGATAGGAGTCGTCGCATGCATCTCGATATTGTAATTTACATTGCCGCCATTTTTAATCCATAATCCCCTCAACAATCTTACCGGGAAAGGAGACGTCCCTTATGTTTGTAAGAATACGCGACTCAAGATGCGTTACGGTTAAAAATAACAGTTTGGAGCAAAAGGGAACATTGCATAATGAATTTAAAAGGTGAAAGCCGATAAAAATTACGAAAAGCATATTTTTAATGAGCATCATATAAGTCGCTAAATGACATAAATGGACGCTCCTTCTGACTTAAAGTGTCACACATTTTAGTTTTGATGCAATTTAGTGAATGAAAGTTTTAAATAATAGTGTAGAAAGGAAAACTAAAGCAGCTCTTCACTGAGTTATTCTATCGGTTAGCTCATCATATTTACGTACATTACACAAGAAAGCAAGTGAAAATAAATATTTGAATATTTCACCTTTAAAATTCATGATACGTAGTTCCTTATTGCTCCAAACTGTATATACCTAAACGTAACGCATCTTGAGTCGTTACAAACATAAGGGATTTCTCCTCTAGCGGTAAGATTGTTGAGGGAAATGTGGATTAAAAAAGGTGGAAATGTAAATTACAATATCGAGACGATCGAGATGAATGCGACGACTCCTATCGGTGAGAGAGAGTAGTGTTGAGAACAGGGTTGGGCACGAATCACCTAGTATTGATTCGAGTCACGAATCATGAATATCGAAGGAAATAAGATTCGAAGCACGAATCACGATTCACTGCTGTAAATTTGATTCAAATCTCGAATCATGAATCATGTGATTTTTCCTTTAAATATGATTCGTGCGGTTCACGAATCACGAATCATAGAATTATTGCAGAATGACAATACCACTAAGTAATGGTCACATTCTGAACATTGCTCCCATAATTGGGAACCTATATCAATCTTTTCGCCGGTTAATTAACACTTGTGTAGATACATTGTGGATTAACTGAATATCATAAATTACCAGTTCTGTGTACAAGCCTTCAAGCCACCATAACGGTGTGTGGCAGGGGGTGAATTTTCACCAAACATGCACTACATATCATGCATGAAAAAGTAGTAATGGTACACTAGTCTAAACCTCACTATTAAAAAAATAAATATAGTAAAGTAAGCATGCAAAAACGTGCTGTTAGTTGGGTTACCTTCAAGTCCTTATACCAACATGCAGCTACCTATGATATACATTGATTCACTCGTATTGGACATATTTACCGCTATTCATATCCCTAATTGTACGAGGGAAAAAGGTCATTTCGGCAATCAATTTCTCTAACTTTCTGATTATGGTCCAGTCTACCATAGTAAGTTGGGGTTCGCAAAATATTTTTAACATCATCACTGAAAATATTATCTTGGAATTTATTTAGGGGAAGAACTCTACATTTCAACCTGCGATCAGACAATGATTCCTACTTTAATTCATTTAATAGACTGGTTACGCTAAAATAGTTATCGTACCATTCCTTTACAAATCTTGCTGATGTTCGCTGCACACGTTCAAGTTCATTTTTAGACCGATTTCATCATCATCATCATCATTGGTCAACAATCCTAGGATTGGTTTGAAGCAGCTTTCCACTCGATTCTTCTATCGGCCAACCTTTTCATTGTGACGTAATTCTTCTCTTTTACATCCTTCACAACCTGTTCCATGTATCTCATACAAGGCTTGCCTTTTACAATCTTCCCGTTCACTTTTCCCTTGACGATAGTCTTCATCAGGCCATCAAGTCTCACGATATGGCCGATTAAGTTGTCCCTTCTTCTTTTTTGAGTTTTCAGCAGACCTCCCTTTTCTCCTACTCTTCTTAGGACTTCCTCATTACTTACTCGGTCAATCCATTTAATCTTCAGCATTCTTCTGTAGTACCACATTTCGAATACATCCACCCTTTTCTTCTCCGCTGCCCTCATCGTCCATGACTCACTGCCGTAAAGAAACATGCTCCAGATGTATGTTCTGATGAACTGTTTCCTTACTTCTACGCTTGTATTTCCAGCTGTTAGTAGATTCTTCTTTTGATAGAATGACCTCTTTGCCTGGGCTATTCTACTAACTATTTCTTTCTTGCTTCGTCCATCGTAGGTTACTCGGCTCCCTAGGTAACAGAACTCTTTCACCTCTTCAAGTTTTTGTTTTCCTAGTTTGACATTGGTTTTCGCCTCTTCTTTCTTGCTGCACGACAACATCTCAGTCCTCTTCTTATTTATCTTTAGCTGATATCTGGCCATTGTCCTTTCCATGGTTACTAGAATCTTGTTCAGATCCCTCTCTGTCTCTGCTATTAGTTCTATGTCATCAGCGAATCGCAACATGATTATTTTTTCTCCATGGATAGTCACTCTAGAAGACTTTTCTTTGATTTCATTGATGGCTCTCTCGATGTAAACATTAAAAATGATGGGAGACAGTGCATATCCTTGTCTCACTCCTTTCCTTTTTGTTGCCTCTTCACAGCTGGGTCCCGATTTAATCACAGGCACTTGGTTTTTATACAGACTATGGATAATTCTTCGGTCATTGTAGGACACTCCATTTCCCTTCAGATTTCCAAGCATTAAATCCCAATCCACGTTGTCAAAAGCCTTCTCTAAATATCTAAATCTAAAGCAGACATTCATTGCAATCAAATGCAATGAACGTCGGCTTGTTCTTCTCCATTCTCTTCTCTATGAGTAGTCTAAGGGCCAATATTGCTTCCCTTGTACCCTAACTTTTTACCCTAGCTTTTTCAGTCCTTCACGTGGTTTCTAAATCTCTGCTTCACTTAAATGTAATCTATTTGACATCTTCTTCTGTCTCCTGGCATTTTCCATGTGTATCTTCTTCGGTTGTGATTTTTAAACAATGTGTTGGCTACCACTAACTTATGCTGTGTGCAGAACTCCATCAGTCTTTCTCCTCTTTCGTTTCGGATTCCCAATCCGTATTTTCCAGTTATTCTTCCATCTTGACCTTCGCCGACGATAGCGTTCCAGTCTCCTAAAATAATTAGGTTTTCCTCTCCTCTTACCTGTTTAATAACTTCCGTGATATCTTCGTAGACGTCTTCCACTTCTTCATCTTCATAGTCCGTCGTATGCGTGTAAACCTGCACCACTCCGGTATCTACAGGTTTGGTTTCGATCTTCATCATTATTATCTTTCTTTTTACTGCAGGAAGCCCTTCACACGCATTCCTCCTTCACTCATGTGAAGAAGAGCTGCTGCCCTCTTCTCTGGGTGATGAGAAGCGTAATTATTAGCGGCTTCTCGTCGCCAAGTCATGGCATCTTCACTGGTTCGGTATTATTGAGAGACCTACCTTACCCAGGGATAGGCCAATACCCCCTCGGAATGCCGTCGCTTTTTGTCCACCACTGCTTATTCGACGAGTAAACTCGCTTATCTTGCAGCTAACCTCTATATCTAGAGGTCGACCCACCATCCGCAACCCGGTGGATGCACTCGGTGGCTTTAAGTTCAGCCGCGAAACCGATTTCCTAGGGATCCCATACACTGGCAGCATATTCCAAATGAGGTCTAACAAGGGAAAAGTAGCTGATTTCTCGTACATGATCGTCACATTTATCCAGTACTCTTTTGATGAATCCCTGTTTATGATTAGCTTGACCCATTATTTCACGTATGTGTTTACCCCAGGAAAGATCATGTGACAGTCTTATTCCAAGATTTAATGGATTCCACGTTTGCTAATTCATTATTACTTAATTTGAAGTGCTTAAAGGAGAACAATTCTTTTTCCAAAAATTCATTACCACGCACTTTTTTTAAATGTAATTCTAACTGCCATATATCACACCATTTTTCAATTTTTTGTAGGTCATCATCAAGGAGTCTACATGTAATAAATGTAATATTCGTGGTCATCATTTAAATGTAGGACATTTCATTGCTATTTTTTCAAAACAATTTAAAGTCACATTTGAACAAATCTGTAATATAGTGTAAAATATATTATTGAAGTTTGCATTAACCATATTGTTCCACTTCTGGCGTATACTTACACAGTAACTGTCGGTGAAAGACTGATGTACGTTTCTAGCAGTGAAATCAGTGATATTAATTCATGATTCGTCAGTGAATCGTGAGCTGCATCACAAAAGTTCGGCTCACGAATCACCTCAACTAAAAAAAAAGAGTCGACTCACGGATCATGAATCATTAAAAAAAAATGATCCGAAGCACGAATCACAAATCACAGTTTGTGATTCGTGAATCATGATTCGTGATTCATGAAGACGAATCATGCCCATCCCTGGTTGAGAATGCCATATGTTGAATTACCAAAATGTGTTGATTTTGTTTAGAAAGTAAGGCTGTATTTCGTGCGGGATACTATGTCAATCATTAAGCGATGTCCTTTAACACGCGGAGGCCCGGATTTTTTTACCTCCTAGAAAGCCCGCACGGGTCATTTTGACCCGAAGTTACTCTTTTGCCCATTTGAGAGTTTTTCTTTCTATTCTAAGATTAACCTTTATCAATAGAAGTTCTAACACTGCTAATACCAACAATTATAATGTAATCAATATTTTTGAACATTTTTTGGAACATCATTAGAATAATTGATATCACAATTAATGCATATGTTTGACAACGATGCAGTATATTTACCACACACCGGCCTCTTGTAGCTGTAGCACGAATCAATTGTCTTATTTTCATTTATCTTGCTCATAGATGTAATACACTTTCTTCTTTTTTCATTAGGGGAATTAGAATGTACAATTTGAGCGAAATATTGCGCTATACCCTTGACTGATTGTAATCCTCGCATAGTTCAGAGGCCATTGTAACAGAAATTTGTGCCGTGATATTTCTATCCCTGTAATTTCACGGTAAAGCATAAACCCTTGGGTTTATGGCTGAGAGAGCCAACAAATTGTAATACATTGATACTGGCCAAAGGCGTGTACAAGCTCGCACAGTGTACTTAGGCGCCATTTGATCTAAACAGTCAACGCCACATTTCGTAGCATTATAAAATAGCACTGTCTCTGGAAGTTTATTTTGCCCTGTGGAAATGGAAACAAAGGGTGCATTGTACTCAATACCATTGTATTCCTTTTTCTTCCTGCACTGATACGCACTAAGCGTCATGTCATCAGACTTTAGAACGGTAGTGGAATACATAAAGATATTGCATTACACATGTATTTACAATTAGAATCAGCTAGAAACCAGAATTTTATACCAATTTTGTCAGGTTTCTTTGGCATATATTGAATGAAGAGACGTGCAGAGCGAATACCAGCGTATACCAGAGCGAATTTGTCAATTTTTACCCTCTCCAACCCATTACACTTACGGTCAAACCTGAAGTAAGTCATAATTTCCTTGAACCTGATTTCCTTAGGCATAGTATTACTAAAAAATGAGAGACCCCACGTAGTATTTCAGAGTGAATCTAAATTGAACGCCCGACTACCATATGCCCCTAGGTAATAAGGCAATGCAATGAACGATTCTAGTTTTGAAAGTGAAACTGACGAGTTTTCATCGCTGGTGATTCTATGGGCCTCGTCTTGCATGAATGTCAGTACGTGCTTTAGCATTACATCAGAAAAAAGCAAATGCTAAGCACTAAGGGCACAACCATTCTCCACGCCTCATTGTCCATGAGGCGTTGACCTGAAATTTCACTCACTATATTTTGAACCTCCCTCCGACCGGGATCTTCTACTCCAATTTCAGGCACCGCACACTTGACCATTCCATTTTTGATATAACAGTCTCACCCACCTTAGGGAGAGCCAAATTACGCAATACTAAATTTTTTCCATCACCTTCTTGATGTCCACCCGCACACACAGCAACTTCAACCACAGTTGAAGCAGTCTCATCTTCATCAGTATCCTCAGACTCGAAATTCTCTGGTCCACTTATTCCCTATCCACAGGTCAGACTTCGTCGACTGCTACACGGTCTGTTTTGGTTTGCTGCACGCCCAAGGAATGAGCCAGTTCAGAGTCTAACTACGTCTGATTCATTTTCTGAAATTTATTGCATTATGTTCAAAATCTTTCTTGGAGATATAGCACAGCGTCGTTTCATGGTAACAATGTTTCCCTATCCAATATCAGGTGTTTGTCACGGATGACAGTCTCATCTCTCCTTTCCCCTCCCCCTTCATCTGATACCATGTCTTACCACCCCCTCCTTCCCGCCTCCGTATATAGAAACTTGTGCATACGTACATACATCGGCAATTAGAATACTTAAGAATGTAATAAGTGTAAAACAATGTGGAAATACCATCAATTGTAAAAATGGTTGGTGAAACTAAGGCTATTAATCTTCGGGTCAAAATGACCCGGGCGGGCCTTCACGGTAATATTTTAAAATCGGACTGAAAATGTTATGGCATATAGATAAAATTTTCCTCAGAGCTACATAACGTCTTTCCATGAAAAGTCACGGTTAGTTTTCCCATTATTTCAAAATTTAAGAAAGTTGTGGCCCTTTAAAAGTCCCATAGGGTCAAATTGACCCGTACGGGCCTCCGTGTGTTAAAGTTATTTTATAATTTTACCTGTAACGAAAGTCTGGTTCAGTTCTCGTGCCACTAATTATGAAAATACGTTGTTATATGTTTTTGGTTAGTGGTAGTAACTTGTATTGACATTATGGAAAGCGTCGTTATGCGTGGATCACGCAGGCATTGTATATGTAGGTTATGTCTTAGTACTGGTCGTCGTTTGGTGGATATACTATCAGACGCCGAATTCTTGGTGAAACGAGCAGTAGAAGAACTGCTCCAGATAACGGTGAGATTCATGATTTGTAGTAAGCCAGTCCCTTGTTTGCGTCTTATCTTTCGGATAGGACTATCTCTTACCGTAGGCATACAGACCATGATACCAGTAGACACATCAAAGAGATGGATTATTAGAATGTCTATGCAATTTTCCTATCAGTCACGCAGCATTAACTTTGTCTTATCCTACTGTACAATATAATGCCCCCCTTTCCATTCTATTCCTATCCTTGTACCTTTCCTCCCAGTATGAAGTACCTTTATATGCGGGTACAAACTTGAAAACCACTGTTAAGTACCAGTAGACACATAAAAGAAATGGATTATTAGAATGTATATGTAAATTTACATGTCAATAAAATGAAAATGAAAATAATAAAAGTCGGCGTTAGAGAAAGTGTTTGGGAAAATATTTTTCTGCATAATCAAAATCGCGGAAAATTGCGTTAACTTTACAATGCCTTTTTGAATTATAGGTACATTTGTAAATGTAGGTTACGCGATAATGTTAGAAAACTGAAAGTGTTCACACGTAAGGGTAGGAAATTGATGATGATAAAGTTTTAGATACAATGACTGAAAGAAAAATATCATACCACGACGACGAGGATAGAATGCACTCTCCCGTTGTCAGCCACTCAGCCATTGTCGGCTTACCCGAGGCCGGCGAATGTAGGCAACCCGCGGTGCATTTTTGCGATTCTATTTTATTTTTTTCTCGCGAACCAGGGCCTATGGGGAAGAAAGCCGAGACACGTATCTCTTTGTTTTTCTTCTAGTTTCACTGAAAAAAAATCAGCTCATTTCGTGAGTCATATTACACGACCTCTCCTTGTGAGTTAAAAAGATTATCTTCGTTGGTGAAACTGGCCCTATATTGAAAATATTCAACTTACTGCATAGGTTTCACGGTGATTAGAAGATTACTCGAGGGTTTCCATTTTTTTCCTGTGTTGGTTCATTTTACTGCATTGTTTTGCCGGCATTCCAGACAGCAACTTCAGGTCCAATAGGTAGGAAATGTATAGTACAAAGATATGGGAAATATATAGAATGAAGGTATAGGAAATTTGATGGGAGGCACTCATTGAACATGAAAATGTTGTCTAGAATGCCGATGAAACTGTCACCCAGAGGGATGAACCAACGTGGAAGAAACCCAAAAACCCTCGAGGCATCTGAAAATATTGTGTATCACATATATTTCCCATTTCCAAGTAAAATAAAAACTTTGTTCCAGAGTAATTAATGATAACATAAGAAACATAACAGCTACTTCGAGCTGTTATGTTGCTTACATCGAACATCGAGCTACCTTGCTGGTCGGCCAGGGTAAGCAGTTATCAAATGGCAAAATATTTCTCAACAAAATAATTTTATTTATTTAATGTGGATTTATACACTGAAACTAGTTTCAATAAGTTTTGTTTTGTAGTAACCTGTAGTAAAACTTTTGAATTAATGTAGCTTGATGGTCGTAGGAATGATCCCCTGTCATAGTTCACTGGTTCAGTTCATGTATTGCATGTCGGGATAAAAATCATTTTTATTCTTCAAAAAATGAACTTTGGTATAGATTGAACATACTCCCACAGGTGTTTCTAAATTATAAATAACATCCTCTATGCACTCATTTCATAGTGGGAACCTAATTCCGGCAAAAGGATAGCGAGTGTCTATCATGATCGAAACTCGCAATGGCTGAAAAAAATCGCAAGCGATATTTCATATTTCCATAACTAGTGGCGCTGTGTACTGCCCCGCTATGCCACTAGTTCAAACTATTTCATGAAATGGAACACATTGCTCTTCCCTCTCTTGATTTTGAAGTGTGCATGCAATAAAATGAGGTAAAACAGTGTTTTATATAGACTGGTATGTATGGATAAATGTCATGGATGGGACTTATGTTTTTTTTTAAATATCGCATTTTTACCCACACCTAACACAATTAGGGGGAAAATGGAATAGTCATAGTATAAAAACAGATTTCTACATATTTTGAAGATATAGGATATTGGATAGGACCTGATAAAAACCTTTATAATTGCAGAAAAATGTAAATTCCGATAACATAAATACAATAGTTTACTGTATTAAATTATGTTTATAAAAACACAACCAAAATTGAACAATTGATCACAAACACCCGGATTACTTGAAGGTGAATCGCTTCCTCCGAGTACTCACGTCAAAGTCATCCCTGTGCACCATCGTTGCCTTCGGAATTTCCGAGAGATTGTTTTCGGTGGTGCCGTGAGAGTCATGGACGAGCCGATCCCAGTTAGAACTATCATCTTCAACCTTCACATTGATCTGTGGGGGGGAAATGAATGGTAAAAGGTCGGTGAGAGGAAAAATTAGAGTGAAATTAACATTAAGTTATGGAAATCGAAAGTATTGTCAAATTTGAATTAATGTGAATTAAACTTAACATGTTGCATACGGATCACAAGAATCTTCATTATTCCTAAACCATGCGTTAAAAATGGATAACGAGAATTCTTATTTTACTGTTGAAAGAGTTAATCTAAAAAGTTGTCAAGAATGTATTCATTTTGTTTACGTCTAAAGTGCTGTTTTCGTCTATAATTATATTTAGTATTGTTTGCATTATTATTAAGTAACTATTATTTTTTTCCTTCAAAATAATAACTTAGAATATCTGTTAATCTTTTCCGGTTTATTGCAAAAACTAGCATGACATAATTGTTAGTGTTAAATTAGCACGAGTTAATGGAATACTACATCAGGCATAACAACGTTCAAAGAAAAAATTAGCACAAATCCAGTGTTAGGTCATAGAAAAAATAACAGAAGAATAGTTAACTTTAAATTTACATGAAATTCACTCAAGAGTTCAAAGTAAAAGTAATTTTTTTCAGCATTTTCTACTGCGATTGTTAATATTGTCGAGGATCACTTCGTTTTCCTCCAACTGTATTCCTGGATATGTTAGACAAGTTCTCCAACAGTGAAGAATATGCTCAACAATTAGCATTCAAATTGAGCACTTAAATAACGGAGAGATGGTGTCATGTTCATGCTAATTTTTCTATAAGCACCCCAGGGTCATCAACTTAATCTTATGTTAAGTACTTCGATAATAATAATGATTATTGCTCCTAGGTAAAAGTTTTCGCTATAGACTTTAGGCGAAAACTTTTTCTCCAGAAGGAGGTACCCAAACACTAACTCTGCGAGTGACGGAAGTCCACAGCGGAACAACTTTTCATGGTTGCCAGGAGTTTCACATATATTTTCAACGATTTCAGAACACTTGCCCAACTTATATTTCTTCATGACAATTTACACGGTATTTTACCCTATTCTTCTACAGTGATTTTCAATCTATACCTGATCATTTCCACAACGATGTTCTGTATATTTGTGAAACCTACCGTAACAAGGGTAACGTAAACAAACAACACTTGCTAATCTTCGCTGAATACTGCCTCTTTGAGATTTCAAACCTAATACCTCCGCATGCCGTAAACATGATACATATTCTAGGAGTGACTCAACATAAACATGTTGTACATCATACTCCAGTATATACTTACATTACCGCACTCAGCACTCACAACTTCGCTCCCTGGAAAGATAATCTTTCTGATGTGGCTGTCATATACTTCCTGGTTTTCCACGCAGCATCGCTTGAAAAGATAGAAATCTCTCACCTTTTCCACGCAAATGGAACAAACCATCCAAAGACACAATTCTTCCTTAGCGACCTGAGAAATTTGAAATGGCTGGGGGTTATTCATTGCGTCCACATTTACAGTTTCACATACGTTCACCATACAAACTACCCACCCAATTGCGGTGCGTGCGAGGAAAACACGAAAGATAAGACGCAAACAAGGGACTGGCTTACTACAAATCATGAATCTCACCGTTATCTGGAGCAGTTCTTCTACTGCTCGTTTCACCAAGAATTCGGCGTCTGATAGTATATCCACCAAACGACGACCAGTACTAAGACATAACCTACATATACAATGCCTGCGTGATCCACGCATAACGACGCTTTCCATAATGTCAATACAAGTTACTACCACTAACCAAAAACATATAACAACGTATTTTCATAATTAGTGGCACGAGAACTGAACCAGACTTTCGTTACAGGTAAAATTATAAAATAACTTTCAAGGACATCGCTTAATGATTGACATAGTATCCCGCACGAAATACAGCCTTACTTTCTAAACAAAATCAACACATTTTGGTAATTCAACATATGGCATTCTCAACACTACTCTCTCTTAGGGATGGGCAAAAAATACCGGTATTCGGTAGTACCGAGTACTATTTTTTTTTTACTCCGGTAGTACCAGCCAGTATTTAAAATCGGTACTACCGAAGGTACCGGTACTAGAAATACCGGTACTTCGACAGCCCTGCCATCTTATGTATTGTCAGTAAACTAACTACTAAAACAATTGAGTGTAGATAATAGTTCAAAGCGAAGTTGATGTTAATGAACAGCACTAATAACAACAACGGCATAAACAACAAATTAACAGTATTCGTGAAGAATTGACTAAACGATTATGATTTTTCTGTATGAATATAATATTCCATGCAACTTTGAAGCATCATTTAGAAGTAAAAACATTCAAATTAAATATAACTTGCTCAGTAATTTTACGTGATTTGGAGCCAAAATTCTAGCTGTAAAAAAGTGACAATTGATGCGTGTTTTGACTTGATCCCAAGGTATGAAGAATACAATATACGTCCTAATGAAGAATGGAATATGAGTGAATGAATTATTGTTTTATCGTCGTGCCCTTATTGAATTGGCTAATTTGATGAAAGCCGGTATATTATATCCATTGCTGTATTATTTCACATCGTGTTTCATGAATAGTAGTTTCCTCGCAAGTCGAAATGACTATGTTTGTCCATACTTTAAAATGATAACTTTGTACCGAAGTGACATAATATATTTATTATCAATTGTTTTTTATTTCTTATTTATTCTAGTAACAAAAACTATCCAACCTACCATTCTTGGTAAGCTTTTCTATGATCACCGCCCAGGCCCTCCAAAACCTTCCTCTATTCCCCACCCGTGTCATTCAATATTATAATATATATAATGACTATAATTTCATTTATTAAATATGTGCACTACAGTTATTCAAAAGTCTCTCTTGGCAATGCGATAAAATTAATTAAGATATGACTTAGGTACGCCGTGGGCATGTATGTACATACATACTATGACTGCGTTGGAAGTGCAAAAAAGAGAATTTTTATCAAAAATAATGGGGATCCCCATATGCCTACTGCAGCCTACTGGTTATTGTACTGGTTATTTTTCCCTTTCTCACGGAACATTTCAAAGGTCCTATTACCCGACATGTCGGACGAAATGTTTATAGGACAATTGAGATCTGAAGAAATTCTGTGATTAAATCCTTCATGATTAAGATTCCTATAGCGTGAAATGGTTCACTGGCATATGGTGATGGAAGAAAAGAGTAAACAACATTGTTTGCCCATTCGTAACCAATCGTTAAATTTGATTAGTATCTCAAAGGGTCATCCGCGGTGATCATGGGCGGATCCAGGGGGGCCCTTCAATTGGAGGCCCCCCCCTAGAAGCTTAAGCTGAATTGTGCATGTGCAGAATTTTCTGTATATTGTTTTTAATTGGCAACGGCCGACGATTAATACTGAACATGACGGTTAGCAAACAAGTAAAATGGCGATACATAAAACAATGATTACAATAATACCTACATATCGATAGTCTGCCTTTTCATTGGAGGGGCGGGGGTAAAGGGGACAAGACTGGTGACTGCCCCCCCCCCCCCCCAACCTGGTGGTGGATGTTCCTCAGAGTAAGGCCCACCCTTACTCTGATTGAGAGAGATGTTCACCCATTCTCTTCTCCACCACCGTTCCGCAGGAGTAAAGGAGTGCGTGTAAGTTTAAAAAAACATGATTTTAGGTTAATTAAGGAAATTCGACATTTTACTATGTAGAAACGGTTGGGAACTGAAGAGGAATACACCCACCAGTATCACATTACGGAATAATTTCCAAAGAAACACCTTCCGTCCTCAAACCGGGCAAATAATATTTGCCGCAGGAAAAACGCGTCCGTTGCGAGAGGGGCGGCGATCCTTCTAAGGCCCTACCTCGAAAATCAATGCTATTGGACCGTACAAATGCATTTATTTCTCTAAACTAAATGGAAATGCGACCATGACTACAACATTGAATTTTATTCGACGGCAGTATTTTAGGCATAACTAACACCGATACTTGTAATGTAAAATCGTACCATCAAATTTATTTACAAAAGACGAGTATAAAGATATTTTTACACACGTATATACAACAAAAATTAAAATGATTGAAGTTTTCTCGAGCACCAGGTGAATGCTTTTTGTACAGCCAAAGTTTGTGTCAGACATACACCGATAGGTCTTAATGAAGAAGATGAAGACTTATTATTCATTAAGATCATGGTAGAAGACGTCCTGATGGCGGTGTCAGAGTTTGACAAAGAAAACGCTGGCTGTAGGAAAAGCAATCACCTGGAAGAGCTCCCGAGAGAACTTCACACATAAAATACACCAGGAAAACACCAAAAATTAAAATGTATCTACCAAAATCCTTTGTATGACGTTGTCTTTACCAACGACGTCGCTATCCACCTTCTCACTAATAGATAATCGAGCCTCCGATACATTTTTCCAATGAATTTCCGTAAAAAATGCCTGTGGATGAGTTTTTCAGTGTATTCTTACTGTCTGGTATTCTAAGTTGCCGAAATACCGGATAATTAGGGTAAGATGAACGTTAATTTTCACCTTATTAACATATTTATTCAATCACGAAAGTACCGGTATACCGGTATTTTTTCGCCGGTACTACCGGGGGAGTACTATTATTGCTTTTTAATACTCATCACAAAAATACCGGTACTCTTTTAAGTACCGCCCATGCCTAGACGGAATGGGAGACGCGCCCGTTGTTAACTCCCGAGTCCGTCGGGTGGCAGTGCGATCGCATCCAACGTGACTTACCCTCCGCCCCTCCTCCTCCAGGAATCGTTCCCCTCCCCCATCCGTGACGTCATATCCTCCCCATCCAGTCACATTCCCATGGAACTGCTTCTCAAACGACAGTTGCTGAATGTGAGCAGCTGTCGATAGGCAATGTGTGAAAGGTGTTACTTAATCCTGAAAGGACAGAAAACCCCAGCATGTTTATTCTATTAATATGCAAATTGTACAATTATGAAACTCTTGATCTTTTATGATGATAAATACGATTTTGGTACGAGTACCATAGCCTCGGTATGCAAATGTTTATCAATTCCATTCACTGTCTCTGGAGACCATAAAGTAATAAATATAAGTTCTACCTCTTAAGATTTGTAATGATCGGATGAATATAATGAATGTGGTTGCTTACTCCAGAAGAGGGCATAACCAATTCATCATTAATAAATCGTATTTATATACTTATTAATAAACGCCTATAAGCTAATAAACCCTACAGCTAAAAGGATTTTAATTAACTACAGGCACAAACAATTTTACGACGAGTTTGGCAGTATCATATGCAAATGTAAGCAGGAAGTTACTTAAGTTAACCATGTTTGCTCGAAAGATCCATTAAACTAGATGAATTCGCGAATTTTCCAAGCAGGGAAATAAATTATACGTCTAAAATTTAATTCATAAATATCAGCTATTCGCTGGCCATTGTGAAAGGCGTGATGTTAGCCGGTAATTTGTCCCATAAGAATGTAAACATCGCTTGCTATTGGCTTCTGGAATTTTTGTTTGGTTATGGTTCTCCTAATGGTATCCTTATGCGTCTCATACCGGAAAGGGGCTGGCTTGCGATTATTACGACTCAGGGTTGATTAATTTATAGCGCACCTCGATTGATAATAGCAGATCGGGCAATAATGATCCGTGGTATTACGCAGCCTTATAATTTCAACCCAGATTCAGCCTAAGCGCTGGTTTTGCGGCTGCTTTTCACATTTTTTTTAAAGAGCGATAATACTTTTTAGAACGTCATTAAATAGGTATATATTTCTTCGTTTCGCGTGACTAACTCGTTGGCGTCTTAATCATTTTCTAACCTCCGCGTTGTACCACCTTGGTTTCCTATTCTCACTCTTCCACTTATGTGGTATATATCTGATGAAAAATATCACAATAATTGGGGGAGGTTTTTCCACATATTCTCTGTATATCCATTTTTACTGAAGTTCTAATATTTTTTTGAAAATGACTGCGGTCTCGCCTTACTCCGAAAAAATTTGCTTTAAGAAAAAGTTAAATTATTCTTTTAAATTAAAATTTTTTCTGTCTTCAGGGGAAATTTAACGTCTACTAACATTTAGTCCCTTATTCCAACGACATTTTCAACTTTTATAACTATTTTTGTGATGTTTGTCGCAAGTAAATCAAGTACGTTCTTACCTCTATTAGGCAAGGCTACTATTTTATGTAGTGCGTACTACGCGAACAGGTTCAGCAATGACTCACTGACTTCTTTGTCCCTACTCCTACACTTATGACTAAATGTTTTACAAACCATCTATGGTGAAAATCTCCCCCTACAATAATCAGTTATGGGACTTGATGGGACTTATTTGTTTCTCGAGTTGCTAATGTCGAGTGTACAAAGGAACGGTGTGGAGTACAGTAGGCACAAACATATATTACTTTCGATTTAGCACATTGAATGGAACATAATCTACACATACATCTACGCAATACCCTGCAAACCAATACGAGGGTGTGTGGCAGGGGGTGAAAATCTGCTACATGGAAACATGTTAATAATATGGGTCACATGAAGGTACATGGTTAATATCTACATAGTAATACATGGATTGGCTGTTAATACATGTATCATGCGTACAGACTACGCTACAAAATTTTGCCCAACTATACCTTTTCTATGCTGCCTATTGTGATCTCTTATAGTACGGGGGAAAGTGTCATTTGAAATCTATCTCTGTAATCTTATGTATCTGATCGAATCTTACGATCATGTACGAGAAATCAGCTACTTTTCCCTTGTAAGACCTCATTTGGAATATGCTGCCAGTGTATCATAAAATAGTGCATGCGACATTTATTATAGGCGTTGAAAGACATTATAAACCAAGGAGGAGGGTATACTTATTTGGCAAGGCAAATTACGACGGTATGAAAACGCAGTCACAAAACGCAGTGGAACCACAGCCGAACACTTTCAGTGAGCAAATGCCCGAAATAAACATTTCATGTCGCGGAATAAAGCAGCAGTTAAAAAGCATAAGTAAAAACAAAACACCAGGTCCCGATCAAATTCCTTCCAGAGTATATAAAACATTAGCTTCTGAAATAGCCCCCTATCTAGAAATAATATTCAATAAAACACTAAAGAACCACACAGACCCAAGGATTGGAAAGTCGCTAACATTACACCTATATTTAAAAGCGGTGATAGGGAAGAACCTAGTAACTACAGACCCATTTCACTCACGTCAATCTCTTGTAAGATATTTGAGCACATTGTAGTCAGTTCGATCATGCGGCATTTGGATAGTCAGGGATTACTCATAAACAGCCAGCATGGGTTCCGGAAACGTAGATCTTGCGAGACACAATTAGCTTTATTCGTACACGATATTTTAGTCCACGGCGAAAGCAGTACTGAAGTTGATGCGATATTTTTAGATTTTAAAAAGGCTTTCGATAAAGTTCCTCATGACAAATTAATCGTTAAGTTAGAGAGTTTTGGTATAAATAAAGACGTGGTTTGTTGGATAAAAGAATTCTTAAGCGGGCGAGAGCAGAGGGTTGTCATAGATGGTATCATGTCGGACACAATCGAAGTCACTTCGGGAGTTCCCCAGGGTAGCGTAGTAGGTCCGCTTCTATTTCTTATATACATAAACGATTTGGGTACCGTAGTTAGTAGTAATCTTAGACTTTTTGCAGACGATGCGGTAGTGTAATAGGGGTATATCTAAAGAAGAAGACAGGGAATCGCTTAGCAAGGATTTAGATGCAATTCAAGAGTGGTGCGACAAATGGCAGTTAGAACTCAACCTTAAAAAGTGTGTAGCTATCAATTTTTGGAGGAGGAATAATTCGATAGAGCGATTCCATAGAATTAATAACACGAAGACGGAAAACGTTGAAACCGTAAGATATTTAGGTGTAACAATCACTAAAGATTTATCGTGGGGAAGACACATAAGGGAAATATGCGGCCGAGCGAAGAGAAAGCTAGGATTTATAAAAAGAGTACTTGGGAAATGTGATGAGAAGACAAAAGAGCGATGCTACTTTTCACTAGTTAGGCCCCACCTTGAGTATGCAGCCAGTGCATGGGATCCTAATGAATTAGGTTTGATGAGAGAACTAGACAGTGTGCAGCGTAGAGCAGCTAGGTTCGTCTAAAGGTGTTACGATTGGTTGAGTAGTGTATCAGAATTAATACAAGAATTAGGGTGGGAATCATTATCAGAGCGTAGGTTAAAGTCCAGATTAAATCTATTGGAGAAATTTCAATCGGATAGCTTTACTGAAGATGTTAGGCACGTATTAAAAACACCAGCGTATCTATTTCTTTTATACATAAACGATTTGGGAACCGTAGTTAGTAGTAATCTTAGACTTTTTGCAGACGATGCGGTAGTGTATAGGGGTATATCTAAAGAAGAAGACAGGGAATCGCTTAGCAAGGATTTAGATGCAATTCAAGAGAGGTGCGACAAATGGCAGTTAGAACTCAACCTTAAAAAGTGTGTAGCTATCAATTTTTGGAGTAGGAATAATTCGATAGAGCGATCCTATAGAATTTTAACACGAAGATCGAAAGCGTTGAAACTGTAAGAAATGTGATGAGAAGACAAAAGAGTGATGCTACTTTTCACTAGTTAGACCCCACCTTGAGTATGCAGCCAGTGTATGGGATCCTAATGAATTAGGTTTGATGAGAGAACTGAAACGAAACTTATTGGTAACCCAACTATCGACCAGATAAATAAGATTAGAGAGATAGATTCAAAATGGCATTTTTCCCCCGTACTATAAGAGAACAGAATAGCCAGCATAGGAAAGGGATAGGTAGGGGAAATATTTTAGAGTATTCTGGAGTGCATGATGCATGTATTAACCCCTCAAATACTGTAGACACTAACAATCAAGTTGCATGAGACAATATAGCTGCTAGTTTGCATGTAAGTAGTGCATGCCTGGTGATCTTCACCCCCTGCCACACACCCTCGCGGTGGCTTGCAGGGTATCGTATAGATGTAGATGTATGGGATCCCTACGAAATCGGTCTAAATAACGAACTTGAATGTGTGCAGGGAAGATCGGCAAGATTTGTAAAGGGCTGGTATGATAGCCTTATTAGCGTAACCAGTCTATTAAATGAATAAAAATGGGAATCATTGTCAGATCGCAGGTTGAAATTTAGACTTAATCTCTTAAATAAATTCCAAGACCATATTTTCAGTGATGATATTAAAAATATTTTGCGTGCCCCATATTACTATGGTAGACTGGACCATAATCACAAAATTAGAGAAATTGATTGCAGAACTGACAGATACAAAATGTCCTTCATTCCTCGTACTATTAGGGATATGAATAACGGTAAATATATCCAGTACGAGTGTAGCAATGTATAACAATGGTAGCTGCATGTTGATATAAAAACTTATAGGTATAACTATACAAGTACCTACTATTCCTTCTTTTATGCATGATATGTATAGTGCATGTTTTGTGAGAGTTCACCCCCTGCCACACACCTTTATGGTGGCTTGCATGGTATTATGTAGATGTAGAATCTCGCATAATACGCAGCTATTTTTATGTGTGTTTAACAACTTTAGTACAGCTATCCGACTGAAATTTATATGATAGATTTAATGTGTATTTTATCCAACGATATGATGATGATTCCCAACCTAATTGTGAATTAATACTGATACTTCACTAAACCTATCGTAATGCCTTTTAACAAACCTATCTGCTCTACGCTGCACGCTGTCAAGTTCTTTGATCGAATCTATTTCATTTGGATCCCATACAATGGCTACATTTTCAAGGTGGGGCGTAATTAGTGATAGATAGCATCGCTCTTTTGTGTTCTTATCACAATACCCAAATACACTTTTAATAAATCCTAGCTTTCTCTTGGCTCTCCGCATATTTCCCGGATGTGCATTCCCCACAATAAATCTTTACAAAATGTTACAACCAAGTACCAAAACATGGTTTCAATGATCTAGAAATTCGTATCTATAATGCTAAAGTATCGCTCTGTCTAATTATTCCTCTTCCAAAAATAATAGCTTCACACTTTCTAAGGTTAAATTCTAACTGCTATTTGTCGCATCACTCTTGAATTTCATCTAAATTCTCGCTAAGAGATTCGCTATCGTCTTCTTTTGATATATCCTATTTTCTATCTTCTATCTTTTTTTAAATAGTGTAGTTCTGACTACTATATTAATACTATTCCTCTTTTATGCATGAGATGTAGTGCATTTTTGGTTAGAAATCACCTCCTGCCACACACCCTTGTGGTGGCTTGCAGGGTATTATGTAGATGTAGATGTGTAGATGCACCCCTGTTCACTACCGCATCGTTAGCATAGTCTATGTTTAGGACCAATATATACACCATTGACGTGCAACTAGGGTACTACATGAAAACATGCCTATGATATGGGTGACATGCAGCTACATGGTTAGTATCTACAGGGTATTAAAGTAATTATTTACGGGGAAAATTTCACTATCAGCAGTTTCGCTTGTTAACCAAATTTGGCCAAATATGGCAGAATTACTACTCTGTATAAGCTGATGGAATCCGGGTATTTTGCTCCATAAACTACGACAATTAAATACTGAAAATTCATATATTTTAATATGGATGCTTATTGTACGTGTGGGGTTTCTGTTTTCTAAATTTTTGGGAAAGTTTCGGTAGAGAAATTCGGGTTTTTTATTTTTATAAATATATTTTTCCATCTTCTGTTTTTTCTTCCATCCCGCTGAACCTACACTGTGTTGTCTGAATAACTCATTATTCATTGCTATCTTGGTGAATGGTAAGTTGGTAATGGATTGAACCACTATTTGACCTACTCATTGCCCTACTCTCTATTGTAGAAAACGATTCCCTTTGGCAACAGAATATGTCTTCCATGCAACACCTTGGAGACCATTGAAGTTCTCGTTGCCTTTAGGATTCGACAAGGTAACATAATACTCGTGGTACCTTCCATCCTTCAAATTCTCACGTATTCTCGAAGGAGGAATGAAACCTGACACTGCTTCAGCTGCTGAGTCAACTTCGACTTCTCCTGAGTGTTGCAATCACGGGGGTGAGGAGCTTTCGGAGCCGGAGTGGGGGTAACACGGAAAGGGATACATCTTGCATATTTACATGAAATCTTTCGCCTCCATAGTTTCAGCTGCTTATGCTCTCCTTCTGAATCCCATTACGTTGTTTGTTGAATTTTGATAAATTTGTAGCACGTTAAAGAAAACGAAAATTTCTTTTCACTCCCCATTGGTGGAGCAGAAATTATAAAGTGGCCTTCTATATCTATTAAGTGGAATTTGTTATACGTTTTGTGACAGGCTAATTAGCATTTGATTATCTGCAAACTGCACTTTTATCCCACTTCCTGGCTTACCCCAATCAACTTTTTCTGCAACGGAAATGATTTAATATTCGCAAGATATTCGGACTTGCTAAGGCTTTTAGAATTAAAAACTCAGTGACCCGTAAGGTAAAGTAATGTTCTTCGTTGCTCTCTTTGTATTTTTTTTAATTTTTCTAAATAGGATCTGGTCCTCTGGTATTCTTGAGAATCAGCATCTGGACCTCAGGGCCTTTTCCTAAATGAAGTCTTAACACTCCAGTACAAATTCATGTGCTATTGGTGAGTACCTGCAAGTTGATGCTGGCCACATTCCTTCAGTGACCCTTCTTGTTTTTAGGGTTCTTGAGTCATCCTTTCTTCATTTATTTCCTTCGTCACTCGAGAAGAAGCGTATTTAGGCACGATCTCTCGCCCATTATCTCCTGGGCTCTCAGAGAGATGAACGTCTATTTATCGGATGTCGTATTTGCAATGGTCGACGCCGAGGGTCGTTTGTTGACGCCTGTACCTTTTATTTTCAGCACCAGGTACGTCGAATGGGACGTTAAACCCTGGACACCATGCCATTTTTAGCGGATCTTTTTCGGTGTTTTGTTATCTTATTTTATCAGCTGACTTCGCGGAAATCAATACATTCAAGTAGAAAACATTCACGTCAACCAGTCATTTACAAATGATTTGCGATCCAATACTCCTCGCAAATATGACACAGTGAAACACATCCGAGTACTGCATTTCAAATTTCTCCAATGTAAGTGAACCAATCGAGGAAATAGGATTGAATTCACCCTAGTGCCTAACGATAGTCAATTTGATCAGTTGGTGGTAGAAGAAGCCGCAAGAAATATTGCCAGTGACCGAAGGAATTCATTTATCAAATTTTTGAGAATGGAGAATTGAAGAAGCCATCGTAAGTAACTTGTATGCTAAGGAAGAATGAAAATAGCTAATTTTGAATTTGATCTTGTTTATGCAACACGAATTCGAAAAAAATAACAGGATTGTGCTTCGTCGCAGCTGCAAAGGTGTTGGAGTTTCGGTTCTCATACTATCCGGTGACTCACATTTCGTCAAGAAGAGTAAACAACTTCGGGATCGGGTTACAACGCAGCTGCTTTGGAGGGGACTGACTTCTTCCCACGGCGATTTCGTCGTGGGAAATAAAGAAGGGGATACACTCCTTGCAAAGTGCCACGATTGAGTCATAGGAAGTATAGTTCGAGATAGAAGTACTTTGTCTGAAAATGCAGCTTTTCTTTTAAAGGCTTCGAAAGAAATTAATATTACTTCCAATTTTCTTTCGACAGGGCAATGTAACGTTACAATTGAGCCGCCAAGATCAATAATGTATTGTGCAAAAAAGGAAGTAAACTTGTGTTTCTAGGTGACGCCGGAGACAATAGCCAGAAGTGTTGGATAATATAGGAAACAATAGGAAAGAGTGAGAATAAGGGAGTTGTGTGTTAGACGCGGTAGTGTGGAGACGAAAAAAGTGTCGCGTGCGTAAGAAAGGGCATTATTTGTGAGCTAGTTGGTGTCTGTGTGGGTGAATAAGTATTTCTGAGGGAAGAGAAATTGTTGGGGTTGTCGTGTAGTGGCTAATTTGATTTCAGAAGTGGCTCGAAAGAAAAGAAAGTGTAAAAGTGTATGGCCTGTTGAGTGCGAGCCTGAAGAGAAGTGTATGTTGTTTGTTGGTGTTTGATTAATTTTAAAGTGCATGTCGTGAGGGCAATTTCTTATGTGGTGCACGTTTTGTGTAATCGAAAATAAATTTATGTGATGTACAATACATAGAGGATTATATTACAAGCAAAATGTGCTCCATTAGCTACTGTACTAAAGAGCGTCTATGGCTATCGAAATATTGAGGATGGAGTGGGAGTCGAAGAGGGAGATAAGGTTTGACAAAAATCGGAGAAGGTTCGATAAAGGAGGTGAATAGCGGGGCATGAACACATTTTGTAGTTCTAAAGATCAGTATTAATCGGTTCACCTGTTTCGTTGCATTATGGATGGGCACGGGTAGTCAAGCCTTGTGTAAATTCAAAGAAAAGAAATTTAGAAAATACGCATAATGAATGGATTGCTTATGATCATATTGATAAAAAAGAATTTATATTTTTTGAGTTATAAGTAACATCCGTGAAAACATTAAATCAACCTATTTTGACGAATCTCATTATTTTTTAATACTAAAGCAAATAGTTGCATCGAATCACAATGCATTTACTCACATACACTAGGTTATATTTAATTTGCAATTTTGAATGTGTCTCAAACTGAGTCAATCTGATTGTACCATGTGTGTTTCCTTTTCACTTTGGATGTCGAGCACAATAACTTGTACTTAGCACTATAAATTTTGCATTTATAATATTAGAGTTATCTATTCATTTCGACATGTCAAATATGAATGCTTGCTACGCATTGGGTTGCTCATATTTTTATAAATTCGCATCATCTAAAAATATAAAAAAGATATACAAGCAAATGTAGATATTTGTCTTTTGATTTTTTCATAGCTAGGGTAGCATTTAGATGTTGGTCCAATGTCGGCCCGACATTGGCATATGTCGGGTGCAGGTCGGTCCGACATCGAAATGATGTTTGGCTGGGCTACAGCCAACGTTCCACCCGATATCAAACCAATATTGGGCCAACATCCAACTTACACTGGCCCGACATGAAGCCGACATAGGCCCAAACCCAGCCGCACAGGCAGTGCACCAGCATTGAGGCGATATATCCCGAATCGAGCAACATATATGATATATTCATTTGATATTAAGTCAGCATAGGCTCAGGATTGAATCAACCTAGGTGCAGCATATAGAAATTATATGAAGTCCACAAACCAACAAATAATCGTTGAAATAATTCAGTTATGCAAGTTGAATTCGGTTCACCAATTACTAGAAGCATGATAATATGCATGGAATTAGATGAAATTAATTAATTTTGTGTAACTGTTGAGAACATAAGTGATTGTAAATGCTGGTGAGAGGATAAATCAGAGGGAAGTGATTTCAATCAAATCGATATCCAAACCAAAACAGTTGTCAGAGACCCATGCATATCAGAATCCAAATAACTTTGTCCACTTACACGTTAGCAGGGAACCTTAAGTTAAAGTTATATCAATACTAAGGAAAATAATTTAGTTTTAAGACAAATAATCTAATTTATGAAAATTGATAGGAATTTACAAATTTAGTAAATAAATTCAACAAAAAATAAATTGTTATATATTTTGTTCTGTATTAATATTTCTTGCTTTTCTCCCTCCTTTGCGGTCACTCGCGCCAGTCGGGTAGCGCCCAATTAGGTGGCCAAGACTTCCATCTTGCACCTCCGGGAAACATTTCCGCACTGCTCCTGTTGAGATAATATAAATGAATAAAAAGTTATTGCGACTCCCCTTTAGCTAATCAGCTTATTTTAATTTGAAAATATAATTACTTATCAATTTGCTTGGCTCATTAAAATATTAAAAATGGTTTGAACTCTCAAAGTAGTTTTCACATTATCCCACTACCTATGTAGTGCAAGTGCAAAATTGTGCCAAATTAGCAAAGGATGCTGGATGTAGAGAATTAGTTTTCACGGAACATTGTGAGCAATGAGCATTTACAACATAGTTTGAGGAAGAATGAATAATAATGATAATACAAAATCCAATAATCCAGTAAAGCTACTCAAAATGTGTATGTAATGACAAAGTAGGAACAGAAAACTCACTTTCAGACCACTAATATGCATAACCTGAGCCATGTTCTAAAATTTCCACTACAATGTCGAGAACCACTACTTACTTTCAATACAGCCATAAACTGGCAGAAAAGATAAATTTTTTCCCCTTTTTCCCGTAGCAACTGTATTCCTTGCACACATCATTCGTGAACATTTTCCGCGTTATATTTCTTACCGTGTGCACTTCTGTTATTCCTCCAGCTAATGATAACCTGGGAAAATGTTAATAATGAATAAACAAAGAAATAATTTATCAAATTAAACACTAGTCAATAAATGGAAATTTTGCCCCTCTTACCAGATTTTCCCTACAAGATTCTTTGCCTAACTCAGCACATAATTTCTTCATTGAATCTTCGTCACCGACCGGTAAAATTATTGATGCACAGACATCATCTGGCAGATGCTCTGCCTCATTATTCCTGCCTGTGCACTTGCACTGCCCCTGCTTCACAAGGGCCTTCAGGGACTTCACCTCATGTTTCAATGCATGGATTTCCTTGAGAACTTCCCCAAGAGTCACTGTAAAAAATTAAAAGGAATTATTAATAAATTATTCCCCAGATATAGAATAATACCTCATAGTGAAGTAATAATAAAAGACACCATTTTTCTCTCCGCGAGTTCCATCACTTGGAGATTCCTGTTGCCCAAATTCCGCAGGAAAATCAGGCACAGGGACCTGGCTCCTCGCTGAACTAGGGTGGTCCTCATCACTTTCCTCACTAGTGGAAATGGTTTGTAGCTTCCTTCTAGGAACTTCCTCTTCACTCTCCTCGGTCAGAAAGCGGTAGGGCCGCTTTATACTCCTCCTGTCTTTCCCGGGTTCCGTATCCGAAATGCTGGACGTATACTCAGCTCTTGCAGCTTTCTTCTTAGCACTGCTAAAAGTATCTATGAATAGGTAAATAACATGATATATAATTAATATAATATACATATATACCCACACAACAATTACAATTTTTAGTATTTGAGCAAATAACTTTAAGGTCCAAGTAGCCACAAAAATTTCTCAATTTAAAGACAGTAAACCAAAGAGGAAACAGCAAAATTCTTTCAATAGTTTCCCCCTTTTAAGATGGATATCATTTCTGGATGGATGGATATCATCGCATGGAGATCAACTATTCAATTCAAAGCTCTATATTTAAGATTTTGAGAAACATCCCTCTAGTGAAGAGTAACTACTATACTATTCATTGCATGTCATAGAGCCATTATGACATATTAGCAATAATTGCATTCAATAGAAAGAAAAAACAGTTACCAGATTGGGCAATAACCCTTTTAATCGGGCACACTTTCCAGTGATTCTCAGGTGGCGCAGAGGACATGATGGCCATCTCCACCTTCCTCATGCTCATCTTCGTGGGCCAAAGCACCTTCTTCCCACACTTAGCAACCCAGCTACTTGGGAAGACTTCAACAGTGTTGTCGTCAAATTCTCCCACCAAAAATCTTTTTCCAGCCAATACCCTATAAAAATAACCAAAATATTATGACCACACACCAAAAATACTTTTAAAACAAGTAATACGATTTTTTTAAATACCTGAAATTTGTCAATTCATTCTTTGTGAAACACTTAATACACAATATAGCCCTCAACCGATTTCAGGAAAAGCTACATAAAAGTCCTTCTCAGGCATAACGTAGCACTTCACTATTTCCTCGGAGTATGGAATTTCTGACTCACTGCTGCTCAAACCCCATACTTTAAAAATATTTAACAATGAGGAATTACAAGGATAAGTGAAATAGTCTTCATGATATTTGAAATAGCACCCATAAAACTTTAAACAGTTCTTGTCCACTTCCCCATCACTTCCCAACTCCGTGCGAATTCCACTAATCTTAAAACGTTTCTTATCTCCAACCATCAGAAAAGAGTCCTTCGTGCCCTTACAAGAGAACTTGATGCCTTTGATAACAATTTCAGTGAGCTCTCCCTCTGATGCATCCCTTGCTTGTTTTGTGAAGATCTCTCTTTGTTTTCTTGCCAAGTAAGGTAATGAATTAACTTCTGCAAGCCTCCTAGTTATTTGTTGAAAAGGATTCCTATGAGTGCGGATCATCCTTTTCAATTTCCCTAAATCATTCTCAAAAGGGAAGCAGCTGAAGGAATCTAGGGGGCCTGAAGAGACTTTACATCACTGACTATGTGTATCAAGCTATGGACATTATACACTAAAGTATCTGAGCCATAATGCTCTCCCATTTCTGAAACAAATGATTTCAGAAGTCTACCACCATACTCACGCAATGAAAGAGCCATCTTCGGTGAGCACCGAATCCTCAGTGCAACGTGCAAAATTAGGAAATGGTTGAATAGATGTTCTGGCAAAACATTTCTTAGAGCAACTTGTCCGGAATATAATAAAAAAGTCCTAAACTCAGTGGCCTTCCAACGTTCGATTGTATCCAGTCCTCTGGGAAGCCTGTTGAATTCCGATGGTGTCCACTTTGCCAGGGAGAAATGTCGTTCCGAAATTGCCACTCGGCATCTAGGCCCTAGTCTCACTATGTTAGGACCACTGACCCAGAGGCACAGCAATTTTCTCATCACCCCTAGACATATGAGATGCATATAATCTAGGGGAACTGAGATACCAATCCCAAACACTGAATAGCTGCTAATGCGGATTGTCCGGTGTGGTGTGCTTCTTAGACACCATTCCTGAACGAATCATCACTCCTTAAATTTTCATCAACACTGATGAACACCATTCTGTTGTTTTTCATTTCACCTACAGAAACACAACGCTCACAACCATGATAGCCAGTGTGACCCTTGGTGCACTTTAAATAAGATCTTGCAGGAGCATCACCAATGAATGCATAGAGAGTCACATCATGCACCCTGCCTCCAATCTTAATCCCAGATAGGAGAAGACCTTGGAGTTCCGCAATAAAAGGTTTCAAAAACACTGAGGGACTCGATGGTTTTGACTTCCCTTCATACAGGGACACTAAAGAAGGGTCGCAATCATATCCCACAACTATGCACAAAATGGGCCAAAATTGATGCGATGAGCTTTTTAACAGCGGCAAACCGTCCATGTTGAAGGAAAGTTTGAAGCACATCTTATGGGAAAATTTCACGCCATTTCTTTCAAAGAAATTAACCAGCCCAGTCTATAACCCATAATAGCAGTAGTTCCCCACTCCCTTCTATCTACATCTACATAATACCCTGCAAGCCACCACAAGGGTGTGTGGCAGGGGGTGATTGCTCACCAAACATGCACTACATATCATGCATAAAAAAGGAATAGTATTAATATAGTAGTCAGAACTACACTATTTAAAAAAGATAGAAATTGCAAAGCAAGCATGCATAAACATTCTGTTAGTAGGGTTAGCTTTAAGTACTCATACCAACATGCAGCTACCAATGCTATTCATTGCTACTCTCCGATAGGACATATTTACCGTTATTCGTATCTCTTATTGTGCGAGGGAAAAAGGACATTTTGAATCGGTCAGTTCGGCAATCAATTTCTCTAACTTTATGATTATGGTCCAGTCTGCCATAGTAAGTTGGGGTTCGTAAAATATTTTTAACATCATCACTGAAAATATTGCCTTGGAATTTGTTTAAGAGATTAAGTCTAAATTTCAACCTACGATCTGACAATGATTCCCATTTCAATTCATTTAATAGACTGGTTACGCTAATATAATTATCGTATCGTCCCTTTACAAATCTTGCCGATCTTCGCTGAACACGTTCAAGTTCATTACTTAGACCGATTTCGTAGGGATCCCATACACTGGCAGCATATTCCAAATGAGGTCTAACAAGGGAAAAGTAGCTGATTTCTCGTACATGATCGTCACATTTACCCAATACTCTTTTAATGAAACCCAGTTTGCGATTCGCTTGACCCATTATTTCACGAATGTGTTTACCCCAGGAAAGATCATTTGTCAGTCTTATTCCAAGATATTTAATGGATTCCACGTTTGTTAATTCATTATTACTTATTTTGTAAGTGCTAGGGGGAGAGCTATTCTTTTTCCAAAAATTCATTACAAGACATTTCTTAAAGTTTAATTCTAACTGCCATGTATCACACCAATTTTCGATTTGTTGTAGGTCATCACATAAATATTGCTTATCACTTGGGCTTAGAATTTCCCTGTACACTACTGCGTCATCGGCAAATAGACGAAGCTTACTTTTTACCACCTTTTGGATATCATTAATATACAAAAGGAATAGGAGTGGACCTATCACACTACCTTGTGGGACACCCGAAGTGACTTTAATTGCCCGTGAGGAAACACCGTCCAAAACAACCCTTTGAACCCGATCATGCAGAAAATCATTAATCCATGATATAATGTTACTGTCTAACCCATAAGATTTTAACTTCAAAATTAGTTTGCTGTGAGAAACCTTGTCAAAAGCCTTCTTGAAGTCGAGAAATATAGCATCCACTGGAATATTATTTTCGCCAGAAACTAAAATATCGTGGGAAAAGAGAGCAAGTTGGGTTTCACACGATCTGCTCTTTCGGAAGCCATGCTGGACATTGGACAATAAATTCTGGCTATCTAGGTGTCCCATGACTGAACTGACAATTATATGTTCTAGGACCTTGCATGAAATGGATGTGAGGGATATAGGTCTGTGGTTAGATGGCTGCTCCCTATCGCCACTTTTAAAAATGGGTGTTACATCGGCTGCTTTCCAGTCCATCGGTACGACGTGTTCGGTCAGGGATTTATTAAATACTATTTCAAGGTAGGGGGAAATTTCGGATGCTAACTCTCTATATACGCGGGAAGGAATTTGATCAGGGCCAGGAGATTTGTTGGGGCTTATATCTTTAAGTAATTTTTCAATACCATTACAGGAAATGTCAATTGGTTTCATCAACCGCTGAAAGAGGTCAGGTAACACGATAGTTGAATCCCCGGAAGGTGGGTTAAAAACGGTTTGGAAGAAGGAATTTAGCAAGCTAACTTTGTCGAGTGTGTTTGTGGTCATTTCACCTCTATCATTTTTAAGTGAATGGACGGCAGACTTATGGCCTTGCACTTCCCTTACGTAAGACCAGAAGACTTTTGGATTTTCTTTCAATTGTTCCCCAAGTGTTTTTCTTTTGAATTCTGCAAATGCATTACTAAGGGCTGTCTTTGCAGTGGATTTTGAAATTTTATAATTTTCAATAATTACATTACGCTCATCAGTGGGCATATGTTTACTAATTCTTTTCATTTTAGCATGACATATTCGCTGCCGTCTCAGGGATTTTCTCACTTCGGCATTGTACCACCTAGGTTCAGTGCTTTCGTTTTTGAATTTACTAGGGATAAATCTGTTGATCCCAGAGCGCATGAAAACCTTCCCTGTTCCCTTGCAGTTGTCTATAGTGTTACGGGCTACCTTTCCATGTAAGGCATTGGATTTCAGCAATGTTTTAGAATCTCGGGGAAGATGAATGCTGAATATTATCATAGAAAGTAGTTCGCCTAAGGCCTTGTGACTAATATTATTCCTAGCAGCCCAATGTGCTAATTCATGCTGAGGGCTTGAAGCTATGATGTCATCGCTATCACTGTAATTAGCATTATCATGGCTGTCTCTAGTTTGACCACTGGCCATATCACTTTCAGATGAATGGCCATCACTGTCTGATGAGCTGGGACTATCAGAAATATCAAAGGTCTCCCTCCTATCAATAGTCTGAGTACATTCTGAAGGAGGGATAAGGCAGGACTCATCAGCCTCGTATCTCCGCATTGCTCTCTTAACTGTACGACACTTCGCAACCCTTTCATATGCAGACATGATGATTCCTAGTAGTAAGTGGCCTCTGTAACACACCGTGAAATAAATGATGAGAGCCAAAACAAACTTCTCGAATCAAAAATGAAATTTTTTGTACGATTACCTCACGGAAAATGCAAGGGAGTAAAGAAAATCTGGTATTCTAGCACAAATATTGCTATTCCATAACAGTTTAAACTCTTGAATAAGTCTTCTCATACATGAATCCTGATTTCTAAGAAAAAACCGTCGTACATGCAGTACACTGCATGCAAATTAATTTGGAGGTGCAAGGCCATAAGTCTACCGTCCATTCACTAAAAAATGATAAGGGGGAAATGGCCACAAACACTCTTGACAAAGTTAATTTGCTAAATTCCTTCTTCCAAACCGTTTTTAACCCGCCTTCCGGCGATCCAACTGTCGTGTAACCTGACCTCTTTCAGCGGCTGATGCAACCAATAGAAATTTCCTGTAATGGTATTGAAAAGTTACTCAAAGATATAAGTCCCAACAAATCTCCTGGCCCTGATCAAATTCCCTCCCGCGTGTATAGAGAGTAAGCTTCCGAAATTTCTCCCTACCTTCAAATAGTATTTAATAAATCCCTCACTGAACACGTCGTACCCATGGACTGGAAAGTAGCCGATGTAACACCCATTTTTAAAAGTGGTGATAGGGGGAAGCCATCTAACTACAGACCAATATCTCTCACATCCATTTCATGCAAGGTCCTAGAACATATAATTGTCAGTTCAGTCATGGGGCACCTAGATAGCCAGAATTTGTTGTCGAACTTTCAGCATGGCTTCCGGAAGAGCAGATCATGTGAAACTCAACTTGCTCTCTTTTCCCACGATATTTTAGTTTCTGGCGAAAATAATATTCCAGTGTATGCTTTTTTTCTAGATTTCAAAAAAGCTTTTGACAAGGTGTCTCATAGCAAACTAATTTGAAATTAAAATCTTATGGGCTAGACAGTAAAATTATATAATGGATAAGTGATTTTCTACATGATCGGGTTCAAAGGGTTGTTTTGGCCGGTGTCACCTCACCGAAAATTGAAGTCATTTCGGGTGTCCCACAAGGTAGTGTGATAGGTCCACTCCTGTTCCTTCTGTACATTAATGATATCAGTAAGGTTGTAAAAAGTAAGCTTCGTCTATTTGCCGATGACGCAGTAGTGTACAGGGAAATTCTAAGCCCAAACGATAAGCAATATTTATGTGATGACCTACAACAAATCGAAAATTGGTGTGATGCATGGCAGTTAGAATTAAACTTAAAAAAATGTGTAGTAATGAATTTTAGGATAAAGAATAGTTCTCCTCCTAGCACATACAAAATAAGTAACAATGAAATAACAAACGAGGAATCCATTAAATATCTTGGAATAAGACTGACACATGATATTTCCTGGGGTAAACATATACGTGAAATAATTGGTGAAGCTAATCGTAAACTGGGTTTCATTAAAAGAGTATTGGGTAAATGTGACGATCATGTACGAGAAATCAGCTACTTTTCCCTTGTTAGACCTCATTTGGAATATGCTGCCAGTGTATGGGATCCCTACGAAATCGGTCTAAGTAATGAACTTGAACGTGTGCAGCGAAGATCGGCAAGATTTGTAAAGGGACGATACGATAATTATATTAGCGTAACCAGTCTATTAAATGAATTGAAATGGGAATCATTGTCAGATCGCAGGTTGAAATTTAGACTTAATCTCTTAAACAAATTCCAAGGCAATATTTTCAGTGATGATGTTAAAAATATTTTTCGAACCCCAACTTACTATGGCAGAGGGACCATAATCATAAAATTAGAGAAATTGATTGCCGAACTGACCGATTCAAAATGTCCTTTTTCCCTCGTACAATTAGAGATACGAATAACGGTAAATATGTCCTATCGGAGAGTAGCAATGAATAGCATTGGTAGCTGCATGTTGGTATGAGTACTTAAAACTAACCCTATTAACAGAATGTTTTTGCATGTTTGCTTTGCAATTTCTATCTTTTTTAAATAGTGTAGTTCTGACTACTATATTAATACTATTCTCTTTTTTATGCATGATATGTAGTGCATGTTTGGTGAGCAATCACCCCCTGCCACACACCCTTGTGGTGGCTTGCAGGGTATTATGTAGATGTAGATGTACACTATTCACGTATTCGACATAAATTACTTCCTCTTGATCGGCGAATTATTATCCACTTAAGTTTACGAAGATACGTTGAATTGGAATTTAAACTTAGAAAACGGTAACGATAATAAGACAGCACACGCATATAATACGCATTTCAAAGCGACACCCCTATTACCCTTGAGCCACATAAGAGGTAGTGAAGAACACTTCAGATACTTGAACAGACAAGAACATAAGCACGGTACATAAGGATTTAAAGCTATTGCAATGGCATTAATATAATAAGCAAATGAAGACGAATACGATTCCATTGTAATTGGGGAAGGT
This sequence comes from Platycnemis pennipes, assembly GCA_933228895.1. Taxonomy (NCBI): domain Eukaryota; kingdom Metazoa; phylum Arthropoda; class Insecta; order Odonata; family Platycnemididae; genus Platycnemis; species Platycnemis pennipes. Next base: position 161,945 of record CAKOGI010000026.1, on the reverse strand, counting down.
CGCACGATGATCGGGTATCTTCTTTATGCAAGGTTATAAAAGGAAAATTAAGCCAAAAACTTACCTTGAGGATGTGTTAAAAGCGCGAAACATACAGATGAGCTGCACACCTTCCATAGATCACCCGAAGGGTACACTTGGGAGCTGAAGGTTTCCGCTCAGCACGTCGTGGTGGATAAACACGAAATGCGGTATCTCGTCAATTAATATTGAAAATTATCCAACCAAATCGATGAATGAGGTCACTCAAATAAATGAATCAGGTGATGATAAACAAATACATAAGGGAAATAGGGGGGAAAGGATGGAGGAAAACGTGGGCAGGACAGGTGGCGAGGGTATCAAGGAGCTGACGGGACAAAACAATAAGTGATGAATTAATGAATGACTATGAGTGATGGAATGGATAGGATTACAGTGAAAATGAAGTGAAAGATGTTAGCTCTGAAAAGAACTGATAAAAGTTTGAAAACCGCAATAAAAATTGGGAACACCGCAAATCGAATCACTGAGCGTATGCGCACGAAGCAACAAGGCAAAGGAGAATGATGGATGAAGAATTTCCGGTTGAATTCCTTGAAATCGATACTATGATATCGACTATAGTTTCGAGGATTCACTATTCGACTATCGTTTGGCTACCCCTATCCGCCATTTTCAAATTACAAATTGTAACTAAGCAATGTCCACTACTGAACCAGCATGATAGTACAGTCCCTTAATTAAGAATAAATCGAATAATCAAACACAATCTGGAATTTAGAGCCGGAAATATTTGGTGATCATCAGCATCCATCCAATCCAACAATGTATCTCACCATTGGCAACTGCTGTAGTACTGGTTGGCGGGCTCTCAGTGCTTTCGATTTGCGGCTATCGTTGGCAGTAGACGGCGATCGCCGTGCCCTAGTGCTTTTCATTTACCTAAATTTCAATTACCTAAATAGCTGACTGTTGACGGCTGCCAGCGGCTGTCCTCCCAAGAGCGGCCGAATACTCGAACGATTATCGCCGGCAGCAGCTGTGCTAAATCAATAGCATCCTCTGAATACTGAAATATTCCTCTAACAATCCCTGCATGTAGAATATGGGACTGAGTTGATTTTTCCCCTCTCTTGGCAGACTCATCTTTATAGTATTCTACTTACACAATGTTTTTAATAATATATTATTTGGCAACTTTTTATAACTGTCGAAAGATTAAGGTGGTGAGTTTTAAATGTAAGATATGGATCAGGGAACATCCATATGATTTGGTTAATTAATAATAATAATCAGGGATATGACCCTCTTGAATACAGGAAGCTAAAGTATTTGGCTTGAATGAATGCATAACTTGTTTTAAATGAATGAGAGGTATGGGTATAAAGATTTTATTAACATATAAAGAGGGAACAAAATAAGCCAAAGTAACATATCTAATAAATATTATTGGATCCCTTAGCAGCAGAATGTAGAATACTCCACCGTTATGAATAACGTACTACGATAATTCTTACATAGAACTAGTTACAGAACACTAGGAAATCAATACTACCTAATACACGTCTTTCACCAAGGTTGTATTCCGATGTCAGCCCTAGGTCGGCCCAACAACGGCATAAGTCGGCCGCAGTGTTGGTACGGAACGCTGTAAACCGATGTCGGCCAAATCGGCAAACTTCGAGAAAAACAAGGTACACACCACACGAGAGGAGAGCTCACATTTAGCAATATTTGTACGAATTTCGCCATCAATGACACTGCCGAGGTTACTAAGTTCCTTGGTATAACTCACTCAAACCTAATAACTTAAATGCATGACACCTTTTTGTTTGATTCACTAAAATTGAACTTTTTAGTGAGGTATGCTGACTCCGGTGTCCCATGAGAGATCACTTGCACAACTCGTGGTGAATACGCTTTAATAAATAAGAGATTGAGGACGCCTTGAATTTCTGACAAAGAACTCACGGGAAACTAACGGAAAATAACTTCACTTCCAAAAAAATATGCTGGTAGAATATTTAATTAAATAAAAACTTTGAATATACACCGTAACACGTTAGTCAATTGTTCATCAAACTGTGCGAGAGAAAGCGAAGTAGAGAGCATTCAAAACAATCTGGCAACTCAGCGGTGTGACGTCACTGCCAAGATATAAAATACAGACTATAATATGTGTACACATTTGAATTTCTAGCTACGGTTCTGGGTTCCATGTTGGAAGAGGAAATTTGTACTCACCGGGGAAGAGTATATTGAGGTGGCTCTCATTTCATTCCACTTTAGAACTTATGTTTCTTCGTCACCACAAATGCCTCTGTAATAAGTACTGCTTCCCCTCAACGTGACCAGTGATTGGCGTTCAAATCAATTTGTTCACGTCGCCCTCTCATGTTAACTCCCAAGGAGTGACTGTATGACTGCTGCAACGCCTTGGGGTAAAAATCACGAACATGAGATCAAATACGCAATATTACGGAATGCAGTATCTGAATTCGAAGGGATTAAAGAAATATTTTACTCCGTCCGACAACGATTAACTGTAGCTGCATTTTCAGTCTAAGTACTTCAATCACGATTCATACTCCCAATGACTCAATCATGGCACTTTGCAAGAGGTGTATCACCTTCTTTATTTCCCACGACGAAATCGGCGTTGGAAGAAGTCAGTCCCCTTCACAGCAGCTGCGTTGAAACCTGATCCCGAAGTTGTTTACTCCTACTGACGAAATGTGAGTCACCGGATAGCCTGAGAACCAAACCTCCATCTCCTTTGCAGCTGCGACGAAGCACAATCCTGTTATTTTTTTCGAATTCGTGTTGCATAAACAAGATCAAATTCAAAATTAGCTATTTTCATTCTTCCTTAGCATACAAGTTACTTACGATGGCTTCTTCAATTCTCCATTCTCCAAAATTTGATAAATGAATTCCTACGGTCACTGGCAATATTCCTTGCAGCTTTTTCTACCACCAACTGAACAAATTGACTATCGTTAAGCACTAGGGTGAATTCACTCCTATTTCCTCGATTGGTTCACTTACATTGGAGGAATTTGAAATGAAGTACTCCGATGTGTTTCACTGTATCATATTTGCGAGGAGTATTGGATCGCAAATAATTTGTAAATGACTGGTTGACCTGAATGTTTTCTACTTGAATGTATTGATTTCCGCGAAGTCAGCTGATAAAATAAGATACCAAAACACCGAAAAATATCCGGTAAAAATGGCATGGTGTCCAGGGTTTAACGTCCCATTCGACGTTCCTGGTGCTGAAAATAAAAGGTACAGGCGTCAACAAACGACGCTCGGCGTCGACCATTGCAAATACGACATCCGATAAATAGACTTTCATCTCTCTGAGAGCCCAGGAGATAATGGGCGAGAGATCGTGCCTGAATACGCTTCTTCTCGAGTGACGAAGGAAATAAATGAAGAAAGGATGACTCAAGAACCCTAAAAACAAGAAGGGTCACTGAAGCAAATGTGGCCAGCATCAACTTGCAGGTACTCACCAATAGCTGCGTATTATGCGAGATTCTACATCTACATAAAACCATGCAAGCCACCATAAAGGTGTGTGGCAGGGGGTGAACTCTCACAAAACATGCACTATACATATCATGCATAAAAGAAGGAATAGTAGGTACTTGTATAGGTTCTGTTCTAAACTACGCTGTTTAAAAAAAGATAAACATAGCAAAACATACATTCAAAATATGCCGTTAGTTGGGTTACCTATAAGTTTTTATATCAACATGCAGCTACCAATGTTATACATTGCTACACTCGTACTGGATATATTTACCGTTATTCATATCCCTAATAGTACGAGGAATGAAGGACATTTTGAATCTGTCAGTTCTGCAATCAATTTCTCTAATTTTGTGATTATGGTCCAGTCTACCATAGTAATATGGGGCACGCAAAATATTTTTAATATCATCACTGAAAATATGGTCTTGGAATTTATTTAAGAGATTAAGTCTAAATTTCAACCTGCGATCTGACAATGATTCCCAATTAATTTCATTTAATAGACTGGTTACGCTAATAAGGCTATCATACCAGCCCTTTACAAATCTTGCCGATCTTCCCTGCACACGTTCAACTTCATTATTTAGACCGATTTCGTAGGGATCCCATACATCTACATCTATACGATACCCTGCAAGCCACCGCGAGGGTGTGTGGCAGGGGCTGAAGATCACCAGGCATGCACTACTTACATGCAAACTAGCAGCTATATTGTCTCATGCAACTTGATTGTTAGTGTCTACAGTATTTGAGGGGTTAAGGCTGTTCTATACCAAACCAATATCTCTTGAGTAACCGCCACGGGGGTTAGTTCCGAGAGCCGCCGCTTCAGTTTCAGTGGGATGGGTAACTTTACTGGGAGGAGGGGGTCATCTTTGAGGGGTGTTTGGGGAGTGGCTTATTTATTCAGTCACCAATGAGTGACCACCGGTCCAAATGTTCCTTATCGCCTATTGCGTCACACGTCGTCACTCGACCCCTTGGACGAAGGCCGAGGGAATCTTTGTTTACGAGTGATTCATTCGTCTTCCTCATCTTAGCTATCCGCTTATCTTTGCTACTCACCTAACACGAACGTAACTTGTCTATAAGTGGGATTTGATTTAGTCCACTCTCGCTACCAGGTAAAATATTCGGGGCTATTTATTTTCAGTACAGAAGTAAAATGCTTCTCTAAAACCTAATTTCTTTATTGCAAGATTTTTCAAATACGAGTGTAACTCCGTCTAAAGTTTGTCCAGAAATTAAATGGGATCGAGAAAAAACTAAAACACAACGTCATTGTAAGTGTGAACTGGAGCAAAACTTTTTATGGACTACGGTAAATTATATTTATTCGATAGATGAAAAGTCCAAAGAGAGAATCTTAAAAAAGAAAATAGAGCATCAGTAATTCAATGAAATAAAACTGACTGACTGATGGCTCGTCACCCTAGGGTGACTTTATTTCATAGTATGCCAAAAACTGGCTTATTATATGTGTCATTTTAATCCCGGAACCGACTAGGATCTTTAATTATTCATTAAAATATCATTCGGTCTATGGAAACTGTCAATTGGATTGTTTTAATTTAAGGCTGCACATTCCATAGCTGTGTTTTCACTGTTTTCTATCGTTTTGTAGTATTTCGTACTTTGATTTGTTATTATTTTTTCTAGTGGGTCAATTGTAGCTTTTTCGTATATTGTGTCATTTGCGGTCCATTATTTAATTCCATGCATGTTTCTTAGCATCCTTCGGTCCATCGCCTTAATATTGTCTATCTTGTTTCTGTGGAGTTTGCTTCCTTAGCTATTTCTCTCCACCTCTTACAGCAATATCGCGGCAAGTGATTGGTGCAATCTATTTTAATGACAGGGAGATCAACGCCGTAGGGAAGAAGTTCGGCCAATTTCTTGGTAGCACTGCTGTCGCCATCCCCTACGAATTAAATGGAAATTTTATCGTATTTGCGTGAAGAAAGATAAAACTAATTACACAACACCCATTTATAAGATTCATGACAAGCACATCATATTATATCGCCTATAAGCCGGTGGTACTTCAAATTGTGCATCTCTACTCTTGTTTTAAATCCCTCGACAATTATGTCGGCTTCCATTTCCGTCGAGGACTTGTTCCAATTCTTGAAGCACATATGCTGTTTGGCCTGTGTTTTCATAGTTCTGCATTTCGCACATATACTGCAGTATTTGCAGCTAAATGGTGCATAATTTCCCAGAGCTAACAGAGAAGTGAAACGGTGTCTTATATCAAACATTTTTCTTCTAGAAGGCTCATAAGCTGTCTCCTTCCTTTGTCTCTTCAGTGGTATCACTTGAAGTCAAGCAGGAATTTACGTTTGTAAATTGGCCTTTCAAAAGTTATTGAATCGCAGTGCCGCAGTTTCAGAGGGATGAAATGTCTCCGATATTTTTTTGAAATATACGAGAAAAACTAAACTGCATTTCTACGAAAATGTTGATTATATTCGTAAGATTCGGATTTTTTCCAATTCGGACGTAAACGTAAAATACGCTTCCATTTAGCATTACTTACTTAAACAAGATTGGTGCTTGAAGGAGTCAACCCCCTGTACTATTATCCAATATGTGTTGGAAGCAATTTTTTCCGATCCTAAATAGTACAATAGTTTGCACTAGTAATCCAGTTACTGTAGATCCATTCTAATGCATTAAAAAGGAAATATTAAATTTCACGGTAAATGGTTACTCGGTCGGACCAGGTGACCATTATTCTGCGTTTTACTGTCAGCTTATTGAACACAAGCTCCCCATTTTAACTATTTTACCTCAATTAACTTTTCTCAATTTACTTTCGAGAACAGGGCCTGGGGCCCCGAATTTCCCAGGCGATACGGAGGGGGACCCGAAACTTTTTCCAAGAAATTTTATCGTTCTGATTTTAACTGGGCATGATAATCCGGATTAAACTGCTTATATTTCATGTGCTAACTAAGTGAAAAGTAACATCGCTATTTTGTCTTCTCGTCACATTTCCCAAGTACTCTTTTTATAAATCCTAGCTTTCTCTTCGCTCGGCCGCATATTTCCCGGATGTGTCTTCTCCACGATAAATTTTTAGTGATTGTTTCACCTAAATACCTTATGGTTTCAACGCTTTCGACCTTCGTGTTATTAATTTTATAGGATCGCTCTATAGAATTATTCCTCCTCCATGTCTTGAATTATATCTAAATCCTTGCTTCCTGTCTTCTTCTGATATACCCCTGCGCACTACAGTATCGTCTGCAAAAAGTCTAAGCGTAAAACTAACTACGCTACCCTGGGGAACTCCCGATGTGACTTTGATTGTGTCTGACATGATACCATCTATGACAACCCTCTGCTCTCGCCCACTTAAGAATTCTTTTATCCAACACACAACGTCATTATTTAAACCAAAACTCTCTAATTTCAAGATTAATTTATCATGTGGTACTTTATCGAATGCATTTTTAAAATCTTAAATCTATCGCATGAACTTCAGTACTGTTTTCGCCGTTGACTAAAATATCGTGTACAAATAAAGCTTATTGTGTCTCGCAGGATCTACCTTTCCGGAACCCACGTTGTCTGTTTATGAGCAATCCCTGATATCCAAATGCCCCATGATTGTACTGAATACAATGTGCTCAAATACTTTGCAAGAGATTAACGTGAGTGAAATGGGTCTGTAGTTACTAGGTTCTTTCCTATCACCGCTTTCAAAAATAGGTGTAATGTTAGCTACTTTCCAATCCCTGCGTAGGTACTGTGCGGTTCTTTAGTGTTTTATTGAATATTATTTCTAGATAGGGGGCTATTTCAGAAGCTAATGTTTTATATACCCGGGAAGGAATTTGATCGGGACCTGGTGATTTGTTTTTACTAATGTTTTTTAACTGCTGCTCTATTCCGCGACCTGAAATTTTTAATTCGGGCATTTGCTCACTGAATGTTTTCGGCGGAGGTTCCACTGCGATGTGTGACGATGAGTTGAATACGCTTTGGAAGAAGGCTTTTAAAGTATTGGCATTTTCCAAACCCTCAGGTGACTCTAATTCCTTTATCACTTTTAAGTGTGTGTACCTACTGTGGACCTATTTCCCTGAAGTTCTCTCTCTCACATATGACCACCAAAACACTTTAGGATTGCTATCTAAATATTCTCCTAACATCTTGCTCTTGAAATGTGATAACGCTTGCCGACATGATTTCCTTGCTAATGCTCTCGATTTTTTATAGTTTTGAACTAACTCATTTTTTTCCTCTACCGATAGACCCTGTCCTTCATTTTTCATCTCAGCGTGGCATACCCTTCGTCGCTTTAGTGATTTCCTAACCTCCGCGTCATACCACCTATGCTCTGTATTATCAATTTACTTGGTATATATTTATTAACTGCTTTACGGGTGACCTCAATAATTTCTCTCCCCGAATCCTCTATATCTAATCCTTTGCTTTGTTCGCTAAATACATTAAACGATTCCCTTAATTTCCCTTTTCATATCGTCGTTAATTAGCCTTGCCAAATAAGTATACCCTCCTCCTTGGTTTATAATGTTTTTCAACGCCTACATTCAATATCGCATGAACTATTTTATGATCACTAATTCCTGTCTGTAGCTACATTTAGAACTTATTCGGGTATATTTGTTGCGAATAAGTCTAGTATGTTGTCTCCCCTGGTCGGTTCTTTTACTAGTTGTTTTAAAGTTTCGTCGTACCGATGGACTGAAAAGCAGCCGATGTAACACCCATTTTTAAAAGTGGTGATAGGGAGCAGCCATCTAACTACAGACCTATATCCCTCACATCCATTTCATGCAAGGTCCTGGAACATATAATTATTAGTTCAGTCATGGGACAACTATATAGCCAGAAGTTATTGGCCGATGTTCAGCATGGGTTCCGGAAGAGCAAATCATGTGATACTCAACTTGCTCTCTTTTCTCACAATATTTTAGTTTCTGGCGAAAATTATATTCCAGTGGATGCTATATTTCTCGATTTCAAAAAAGCTTTCGAGAAGGTGTCTCATAGCAAACTAATCTTGAAATTAAAATATTATGGCATAGACAGTAACATTAAATCATGGATAAATGATTTCCTGCATGATCGGGTGCAAAGGGTTGTTTTGGACGGTGTTACCTCACCGGCAATTAAAGTCACTTTGAGTGTCCCATCAGGTAGTGTGATAGGTCCACTCCTGTTCCTCCTGTACATAAATGATATCAATAAGGTTGTCATAAGTAAGCTTCGTCTATTTGCCGATGACACTGTAGTGTACAGGGGAATTCTATGCCCAAACGATAAAGAATATTTAAATGATGACCTACAAGCAATTGAAGATTGGTGTGATACATGGCACTTAGAATTAAAATTTAATAATTGTCTCTTGATGAATTTTTGGAAAATGAATAGCTCTCCTCTTAGCACTTGAATTGAAGAAGATCGTAGCAGATTGAAATTTAGACATAATCTCTTAAAACAAATTCCAAGACCATATTTTCAGTGATGATGTTAAAAATATTTTGTGAACCCCAACTTACTATGGTAGACTGGACCATAATCACGAAATTAGAGAAAATGATTGCCAAACTGACAGATTCAAATGCCCTTTTTTCTACGTACATTGAGGGATATGAATAACGGTAAATATATCCAGTACGAGTGTAGCAATGGATAACATTGGTACCTGCATGTTGGTATAAGGACTTATAGCTAACCCAACTAACAGCATGTTTTTGAATGTATGCTTCGCTATTTTTATCTTTTTTTAAATAGCGTAGTTTTGAACAGTACCTATACGAGTACTTTTCCTTTTTTTATGCATGATATGTAGTGCATGTTTGGTGAGAATTCAATACTTACCACACACCTTAATGTTGGCTTGCAGAGTATTATGTAGAAGTAGATGTAAAAAATGTGACGTAAAGGTGTTCAACAGTGATTCGCAGAGTTACTTATCCTTACCTCCTGTTATAAAACTACACGTATTCCAGTCTATCGAAGGGAGATTGAAGTCTCCGCCTACTATCATTCCTCTGTATTTGTTCCGAGAAATCAATGTTCCTATCTCTGACTCTAGTTCCATTATAGAATTGATGTCTGCATCCGGTGGCCTGTAATATGCACCTACATATATCTTTTTTTTGCGTCACTACTTTTACTTTTAACGGAACACCAAATACTTACTACACTTCGCTCTGAAATAAGTTTTCTTCTACTAACGTACGGGTCCTTCACAGCTATAAATAATACTCCTTCGTTTCTGCTTACTCTATCCTTTCTGTATACGGTAAAACACTTAGGGAATACTTCATATCTGATATGTCCTTCGAAAGCCATCTTTCTGTGCGTACGATTATATCAGCATCAGTACTTTTTATGAGGTGGTGAAATTCGGCTACTTTATTTCTTAAACTACGACAATTCACTACTATGACTGAAATTATTTCTCCCAATCTATTTCTCTCCTGGTGCTCTTTTTCAGCTAGAATTTTCCCCGATAATTATTTTATCGACCCACTATTTTATCTACCAATCTGATATGTATGTATCTGTAGTAATCTGATATGTATGCATGATTTGAACTTCTGTTCTGGGGCCGGTTAAATTAACTGCTTCATGACAGGAGAAACAGTGAGCTTAACCAGAGAAAACAGATAGGAATGGGCACTGTGAAAGCAAATACCGAGCACTGAAAATGAAGGAAGACATTGTTTCATGTCGGTACCGACGGGCAAGGCTGAATTGAAGTTAGGCTAAACGTGCTAAACTTAGCCCCCCCCGAAGCAAATTTCTGGCTACGTGCCTGCCTGCTAATAAAAAAAATATCCTTGCTGAGCTCGCTCGGTCTGAGAGCTCTGGCTTTCGACAAGGGGCCGGAGGGAGGCGAAGTGGCTCGGACGTGGCCTTGGAATGGTTCGAGAGAGAGAGAGAGATAAGGAGCCAGGAGGTGGAGGGTGACGTTAGCGGGAGTGGGGGGGGGGGACTAGAGCAGCGCCACGGAACGAAAGATTTTTAGCACGTAAAATAGTGAAAACATGGTTCGGAAAATAATAAATAGCAACTTTAGTATGCACCTAAGGTCTTTGAGTTTGATATAATAGTAGAAGAGAAGGATGAATCCCAGCGGATAATTGAACACATGTTTCCATTACGGTTTCAATGTCAAAGGAAAAAAAGTTGAAATCAGGCTATTTTTACGATTTTCAGTGCCTGAAGCTCTTTAATGAGTACTGCTAATGAAAATTCTGTTCAAATAGCCGCTCACATTGATCCTTAATCTAACGATCAGTGAAACCCTATCAGCTCTGCGACTTATATTAAACTCGTTATCTTCGATCTCGCAAGGGTCTGCAGAGCCGTTTTCTGCGGCGGTATAGAACCCCCTTAATACATGCATCATGCACTACAGAATACTCTAAAATATTTCCCCTACCTATCCCTTTCCTATGCTGGCTATTCTGTTCTCGTATAGTACGGGGGAAAAATGCCATTTTGAATCTATCTCTCTAATCTTATTTATCTGGTCGATAGTTGGGTTACCTGTAAGTTTCGTTTCAGTTCTCTCATCAAACCTAATTCATTAGGATCCCATACACTGGCTGCATACTCAAGGTGGGGCCTAACTAGTGAAAAGTAGCATCACTCTTTTGTCTTCTCATCACATTTCTTACGGTTTCAACGTTTTCGATCTTCGTGTTATTAATTCTATAGGATCGCTCTATCGAATTATTCCTCCTCCAAAAATTGATAGCTACACACTTTTTAAGGTTGAGTTCTAACTGCCATTTGTTGCACCACTCTTGAATTGCATCTAAATCCTTGCTAAGTGATTTCGTGTCCTCTTCGTTTGATATACCCCTGTACACCACCTCATCGTCTGCAAAAAGTCTAAGGTTACTGCTAACTACGGTACCCAAATCGTTTATGTATAAAAGAAATAGAAGCGGACCTACTACGCTACCCTGGGGAACTCCCGATTTAACTTCGATTGTGTTCGACATGATGCCATCTATGACAACCCTCTGAAGAATTCTTTTACCCTACATACAACGTCTTTATTTATACCAAAAGTCTCTTACTTCAAGAATAATTTGTCATGAGGAACTTTATGGAAAGCCTTTTTAAAATCAAAAAATATGGCATCAACTTCAGTACTGCTTTCGCCGTGGACTAAAATATCGTGTACGAATAAAGCTAATTGTGTCTCGCAAGATCTACCTTTCCGGAACCCATGCTGGCTGTTTATGAGTAATCCCTGACTATCCAAATGCCCATGATCGAACTGACTACTATGTGCTCAAATATCTTACAGGAGATTGACGTGAGTGAAATGGGTCTGTAGTTACTAGGTTCTTCCCTATCACTGCTTTTAAATATAGGTGTAATGTTAGCTACTTTCCATTCCTTGGGTACTGTGTGGTTCTTTAGTGTTTTATTGAATATTATTTGTAGATAGGGGGCTATTTCAGAAGCTAATGTCTTATTTACTCCGGAAGGAATTTGATCGGGACCTGGTGATTTGTTTTTACTTATGCTTTTTAACTGCTGCTCTATTCCGCGACATGAAATGTTTATTTCGGGCATTTGCTCACTGAAAGTGTTCGGCGGTAGTTCCACTGCGTTTTGTGACGATGAGTTGAATACACTTTGGAAGAAGGTGTTTAAAGTATTGGCTTTTTCTACACTGCTGGTGACTCTGATTCCTTTATCATTTTTAAGTGTGTGCACTGTGGACTTATTTCCCTGAAGCTCTCTCACATATGACCAAAACGCTTTAGGATTGCTATCTAAATATTCTCTTAACATCTTGCTCTTGAAATATGATAACGCTTGCCGACACGATTTCCATGCTAATGCTCTCGATGTTTTATAGTTTTGAACTAGCTCATTTTTTTCCTCTACCGATAGACCCCGTCCTGCATTTTTCATCTTAGTGTGGCATACCCTTTGTCGCTTTAGTGATTTCCTAACCTCCGAGTTATACCACCTTGGCTCTGTATTATCACTTATAAATTTACTTGGTATGTATTTATGAACTGTGTTACGGGTGACCTCAAGAAATTCTCTCCACGAATCCTCTGTATTTAATCCTTTGCTTTGTTCGCTAAATACATTAAATGCTTCCCTTAATTCCTCTTTCATACCGTCGTAATTCGCCTTGCAAAATAAGTATACCCTCCTCCTTGGTTTATAATGTCTTTCAACGCCTACAATAAATTTCGCATGCACTATTTTATGGTCACTAATTCCTGTGTCTGTAACTGTATTTAGAACTCTCTCGGGTATATTTGTTGCTAATAAGTCTACAATGTTGTTTCCCCTGGTCGGTTCTGTTACTAGCTGTTGTAAAGAATGTGTCGTAAAGGTGTTCAACAGTGATTCGCAATGTTCCTTATCCTTACCTCCTGTAATGAAACTACACGTATTCCAGTCTATCGAGGGGAGATTGAAATCTCCGCCTACTATTATTCCTCTATCATTCTTCCCAGAAAGTAATGTACGTATCTATGACTCTAGCTCTATTATAGAATTGACGCCTGCGTCCGGTGGCCTGTAATATGCGCCTACATATATCGTTTTTGCGTTACTACTTTTACCTTTAACGGAACACCAAATACTTTCTACATTTTGCTCTGAAATAAGTTCTCTTCTACTGGCATACGGGTCCTTCACAGCTATGAAAACTCCTCCGTTTCTGCTTACTCTATCCTTTCTGTATACGGTAAAACACTTCGGAAATACTTCATGATCTGATATGTCCTTCGAAAGCCAGCTTTCTGTACCTACGATTATATCTGCATTAGTACTCTTAATGAGGTGGTGAAATTCTGCTACTTTATTTCTTATACTACGGCAATTCACTACTATCACTGACATTTTTTCTTCCAATCTGTTTCTTTCTTGGTGCTCCTTTCCAACTAAAATTTTCCTCGATAATTTTTTGACGGACAAACTATTTGGTCTACCTATTACCTTTGATGAATTATCATGTTTGTTCTCTCCATGTGTTTTTCTCTGACCTTCTAAAACTACTCTGCATGTTCTGTCAAATTCTTGCACGATTTGTCCCCCGTGGATTGACCTCTGGGCTACCACCTGAGCTAAACCCTACGTGTATGCTCCAGTATCCTACGCGCTACCCTAGACGATGCCTCGTCCGTGTAGTGGACACCCGAGCGATTCAGGGGCACCCGACACGTTTCCAGCTCCGGCCCGAGGTCCAAAAACTCAGCTCCCTCGCTCCCACAGACTTCACGGAGTCTCCGGTTTATGCCTAAACTCGACTCCAAACCATCGACCCCCGATCCGTCCTAGGTACTAAGCTACATATAGTCAGCCTCATATCGATACCCAGACCTCCACGAACACGTTGGGACTCGGTGCATAGATCCCTTACGGAATACATTACATCCTCGGACCCCGGTTTCGCGGCGTCGTTAGTGCCGACATGGGCGACTACGTGCAGCTTGGAGCAGTTAGTGGCACTGACCGTTGCTTTCAACGCCTTGGTCACCTGGGGCACCGTACCTCCTTGTGTACACCAGGAGCGTACCCGTTCTTCGTCACCTCTCCCTCGGGATTCACCACCTCCTTCCCGACGGGCCCTGGCACGCATCGAGTCCGCTACCCGGCGGACATTGGAGCTACCTTTACTCACCTTGGGAGCTACCTATCACTAATACTCCCTCCCTTCCCTCCCGACTCCCAGTCGGCGAAGTCTCCCGAGGCGGAGCGTTCGACAATTAACTTTATTGCCGAATTAGAATGTTTTCTTTCTCTCATCCATTCAGTAAAGCTTACCGTTTGCCATTTTGTTATTAGCATTTCCCATTGAATTGTGTTGGTTTTATACGCAAGCATAACGTCTTCGTGAAAGAACAGAGATCAGCCTCTGGAAAGTACAAACATTATATTACGTTTTGGTGTTTTCCCGGCGGATTATATGAGTGAAAGTTTCTCGGGTCTTCCACCGGGTCAAAAGCTCCATCTCTGCCGACGTTTCCGAAAACGACTCGTTTTCTATCATCAGGGCTGTGAAGATATCCCTGGCCCACAGCCCTGAAGATGGAAAACGAGTCGTTTCCCGCAGCGTAGGCAGAGATGGAGCCTTTGACCCGGTGGAAGACCTGATAAACTTTCACTCATTATGTTACCTTGTCACCGACGACGCCATACGTGCCGCCGCCGACGAATATGTCGTTGGCTCCTGGATGATATACTGGAGAACTCACCATTTTCCAGCTAGTACGGTGGAATGTCTTTGTTATTCATCTGATGGCGAGCTCGCTTTCTCGAAAGCCGCCGGAAGTCTAGTTCATCTGTCGGCATGTGCGAGTTTGCAACAAAATCGTTCGTTTTTACTGGAGAACTCGGCATTCGCCAGCTCGAGTTGAGTTGGTTCATCAGTCTTCGAGTCGGTGTGTGCTCAAGCGGTGCCTTTGGTTGGACTGGCGACGGCCATCATTTCATTCAAAGGCTCCTTTCACACGGGACGACGCGAACCCGACCGCTGTTACGGCGCACAGTGGTTCAGGATCCCTAATACTTTGTATTTATGAGTCTAGAAAAACTTTCTATATAGGGTTATTGTGCATATACGTTGGATGCACCGATTGACGAATTCAAATCCATCTTAAGTAAGGACATATGGCTGTTGCTACTCCTCTAGTAGAAATTAAGATATTGCACTGGTAACAAGTGCATCATTTGAAAAGGAGCAAGCACAGCTTCACCTTCAATTCTCTCTAATATAACGTGTATTGCCTCGATTCTTGTTCTTAAAAATAGGTTTTGAAACTGAAGGCGAGTGCTAATTTACTGTATATTAATATATTGCAAATATAATTTGCAAAATTATTTTTTTACATGATTTCTTGCTCTAAAATAAATAATTTTTTTTTTAATTCACTTTTATACTTTTGAAAAATAATTAATTTGTGAAAATACTAGCATCGAATTCGTGTTCAGAGATCGCGAAAATCTTTGTGTTATAATTTTTAATGAAGTGAGAATTTTAAGTTTGTGTAAATCCAAGTGATAATAATATTGCAAATACTTCTGTGAAAAAAGATATTAGCGAAATTATGAACATCAAATTAGCATTCAGCGACTGAGGAAACGTACAGTTATTCACATCAATCGTGATGTTTAAAATAAGAGTTCATTTAAGTAAAAAAAATTGCAAAACGTTTTGCAAATAATTTAGTTTACAAAAGTTGAAGTAGTATGAATTTAAATTCATATTCAGCGACCTCGAAAACCTATATAGACCAAATTTCATATAAATTGAACATTTTCATTCAATTATTTAAATTGAACATTTCAACAAAAGTTGAAGAAATATGAATCTGAATTCACATTCAGCGACCTCGAAAACCTATATAGACCAAATTTCATATAAATTGAACATTTTTTAATCCAAAATACGAATTATTAGGGATCCTGCACCGCTGTGCGGCGTGCCGTATTGCATTCCTCAAAAACAGCCGTGAATGTTACGGTACAGTCCATTTCGAGTAAACAGCGTTTTAATTTCCAGTAGGAGTTAAATCATGAATGAAGTAGATAAGGTGCTGTGCTTGTACTTTTAATAATGAGGCCATTACTACTAATATAATATGATGGCCAATTCCATGTGAAAAATTGGACAGGACTGGGCATTGAACTATTGACCGTCACGATTTTGGTCTGGAATTTTAAAATTTTTGCCTTTAAAAGTCTTGAATTTCTTTTTCATATATTTGTAGACACCATGATAGATGTAGCTGATGACGAGACATTGGTTGTGTGGGAAGAAAGAAGAAACTCTCATGGGAATTTACGTTTAATTGTTATAGGTAGAATTGAAGTCACTGTGTTGAAATATGGCTGTGAAGTAATTTGAGTTTCATAGTTATTTTTGTTGTAGTTCACCTGCAATTTCCACAAGATACAGATTTGTAAAGGGACGATACGATAATTATGTTAGCGTAACCAGTCTATTAAATGAATTGAAATGGGAATCATTGTCAGATCGCAGGTTGAAATTTAGACTTAATCTCTTAAACAAATTCCAAGGCAATATTTTCAGTGATGATGTTGAAAATATTTTACGAACCCCAACTGACTATGGCAGACTGGACCATATTCATAAAATTAGAGAAATTGATTGCCGAACTGATAGATTCAAAATGTCCTTTTTCCCTCGAGCAATTAGAGATACGAATAACGGTAAATATGTCCTATCAGAGAGTAGCAATGAATAGCATTGGTAGCTGCATGTTGGTATGAGTACTTAAAGCTAACCCTACTAACAGAATTTTTTTGCATGTTTGCTTAGCAATTTGTATCTTTTTTAAATAGTGTAGTTCTGACTACTATATTAATACTATTCCTTTATAATGCATGATATGTAGTGCATGTTTGGTGAGAAATCACCCCCTGCCACACACCCTCGTGGTGGCTTGCAGGGTTTTATGTAGATGTAGATAGATACAATGCTTCGGTCAAATCCTTCCCAAGCACCTCCGTTTACAATTTCATTATCACCCTAAGGATAGCAGGCCAATGCAAACCTCACCTCCTTTGTATTGAAGCAGCGTAAACAAAACTAATTATCCTAATTCGGCATATACATATTCTGGGACTCATCACTCTCTGCAAAGACTTATTTTTTTTTAATATTGCATTTCATTTTATTGGTCTTCAATGCCTTTACTGCAAATTGCAATTTCGTGCATTATATGCCTAATTTCACTTCAAGTTATATGTTAAACGTATGCTCAATTTCATTGCTTTATATTTAATTCTTAATATTCCTTATTCCGAAGTTCTGAAAATCAAAATTTATGCTATCAATATATGAGTGATACTTTTAAGTTCAGCACTTTGATTATAATGCAATTCATGACTTTCGTAATGTATATATCCTAATGGATGTACCTTTCAAATGTTGATATATGCTTTGTGCTTTTTGAGTGATGATGTTATAAATATTTTGCGAACCCCATGAGTACCATGAACCCCATGGTATGAGTACTTAAAGCAAACCCTACTAACAGAATGTAATTGCATGTTTGCTTTGCAATTTCTATCTTTTTTAAATAGAGAAGTTCTCACTAGTATATTAATACTATTCCTTTTTAATGCATAATATGTAGTGCATGTTTGGTGAGAAATCACCTCCTGCCACACCCTTTTGTGGTGGCTTGCAGGGTATTATGTAGATGTAGATAGATAGATTATGAAGAGGTGATAAACATTCATATTCCACTGAAGTCCCATCATTTGCATTTCCAGCTCCAGCAGCATCAAACCTCCGTCTCCGTTCGCAATTGTCCTCCTCAACTAAAACGAGGCCATCTCGTTGTGACACGGTCAACAACCGTTGGTAAGGAGACAACAGTGTAGCTCATCCAGCAACCATGGCGACCAGTGTGTCCGGCGAAGTGTTCGACGTGGAGGAGCTACTCTTTATCGCCCTGGCCACTGGACCCCTTGGACAATACGAGGAGCTGCTGAACACCGTGGGTGATATAGACGTGAGGGTTTCGAAACAGAAGACCCTACTCCACATTGCTGTTAATTTGGGGAAGGTGGACTGGGTGGAGGGATTGCTGGGAAAGGGTGCGAACCCTGGAATTAGGGACTTAGATGGGAAGAGCGTTGTGGAGCTGGTCCAGGACATGATGGAGAAATACCCCGAGGACGGGGACCGCAAACTGATTAATAAATTGGTTTGTCTGGTGAAGACAGCAAGGGACAGTGAAAGAAGTGTAGCACTCGGGGGCAATAGTAGTAATACCTCTGAGTGTTTAGATGCCGGAATGGAGGCCACGCGACAGGACACAATGTCTATGTTGTCACGGAAGGTAGCTTCCATTTTAGAGTGTATAAATGACATCCAGAGTAGAATGGCAGCAAACAATATCCACATGCAAGAAATGGCAACCATTCGCCATTCCATTGATGATGTCACAACTGGAATGGCAGCAGTAAACATCAAGATGCAAGAAATGGCAAACAATCGAAATGACGTCATGACTGGAATGGAGACTATTAAGGGTGCTCCCTAGCGACCTCTAAAAGCCCGTTGCAGATGCTTAAAGTGAACGCGACTACGACTTTATCGTAGCTGCTGGTATTTTGGAAAATTTTCCCATTGTAGCAAAAGAATTGCTTTTTTGCGTAAATGGAATGGATTTCTTATTGGTTTATTTGTTAGTTTATAAAAAATAGCCAAACTTTCCATTTTTGTCCCTTTTTAGTCGCTATTTGCGAAGCCTAGAATAGGAACAGAGGATTTTGCTTCCACTCTAGAGAAAGCTTGATCCTTCATCTACACATTCAAACAACAACTGTTGATGCTATTTCTATAGCTAGGTCATAATAGTAAACCCTGTGGAGCATGTTTTGCGTTTTTAAACTCGTTGTGCGCTGAAGTTCCGACCGAAGATTTCTGTCTTAGCGGTCTACCCCCACTCCTTCCCTAAGGCGTTCCACCCCTCTTCTTTACGAAACTCCAGATGTGTTAGTTCTGTGAGAGAGCGCGAGGGTTCTAGAGCGGTGTCAGGTTACCTCTTCTAAGATAACACCCCCCCAGCTGAGTGGACGAAGAGCCGAAGAATTCTTTCTGGCAGTCGTGGAAATTGGAAAGCATATTTCGATGACGGCTCATAAGTTTTATATGGCAAATTCGCGAATATGTGGAAATGTTATTACTACACGTATTAAATAAAGATTCTCCACGAGAAATGGATTGGAAACGGCATGGTTACTTATCACGTTTATCACACGTATCATTTATTTCAGTGAAGAGCACGTGATTCATGAAGAAAATTCATCGGGTCATTATTTTAACATTTTCAGCTATAAAAAATTACCGAACTGAATTACCGGTCACCAATATGATATGTATAGGGCTAGGTTACGCCCGAATGGCGGAAATGAGTACAATTTTTAACGTTCCGCACATGGCCAGGCAAACATTCCCGAATAAGCAAGTCGACATCGCTCCTGCCATACATGATGTTGCTTGGGAGGAGATGAAGAAAGCGGCTATGGATGAAAGTGAATTTGCGATCAAAGCAGGGAAGTGGATTAAGATGGTACACCTTTGAATACGGTGGTGTGTGACGGATCATGGGAAAAAGATCATACCGCACAAACTATATATAGGTATACCTAACTCTTTGTCAGGAGTGGTACGCATATTGTTCTTGGACGCCAAATCGGTTGCTATTAATGCAAACACATTTTCAGGCTTACGTTGTGGGATTCATAACTAAAAAAGTAACATTTATTGGAGTAAGAAATAAGTACTGCATTATGTACGCAAGCAGGTTCAAAAGACCCTACGAATAATGAAAGGCCTCACACATGTTTTAAGAACTGGTGTTCTTCTTATACGGCAATGGAAGCAGATACCATAGTAGAAGGCTTCAAAACAGTGTTAAAATGTATAATTTTAAGTAAGGTAAGAAGTACTCTAGTATGTGTCAAGTTTTCAAGAAGACGACTATCTATATGCTCCACTAAATTCAATAATTTTTTAAGGCGATGGAGATACTAGCATCATGCAAAGACTTGTATTGCCATACGGTGTAGACCTTCCTGTTCTAAAGGTGGAATGCTCCAACCATTTTCTTCGAAATGCTGCAACCGCATCAGAGATGTAGTAAGGAAAACGAATAACTGGAAATGCCATGCACCAGTAACTATTAGGAAAAATATTGGAGACAACTTACATCGGTTAAGGAATGCGGTACCTTCTGCCATAAAATTTAGAAAGAGTACGTTAACTGCTGACCCCAAGGAGCTACAGAAAGACATTATGAATGGCCCCCGGCTTGTTTTCGAGGATCATAAAAAATGTGCGGCGTACTTTTGTCGTGGACCAAAGTCTCATGAGGAGAACCGTGTGCCTCTGTTGATGAACTTTGGGGTATGGGACGATATCATGTCAGTAGATAAACTCCTGGGCCAACCAAACTCCCAGCTTTATCCTGGACGTAACCAACAATCAAGCAGAATCCTTCAACTCATGTGTGGCAAAATATGTAGAAGGGAAAAGAGTAAATTTCGCTTTCATCTACATCTATCTACATCTACATAATACCCTGTAAACCACCACAAGGGTGTGTGGCAGGGGGTCATTTCTCACCAAACATACACTACATATCATGCATAAAAAAGGAATAGTATTAATATAGTAGTCAGAACTACACTATTTAAAAAAGATAGAAATTGCAGAGCAAACATGCAAAAACATTCTGTTAGTAGTTGAATGAGAAGCAGTAACTTTGTAATTCCACATGTATTTATTGCAAACGACCTAGGTTTCGACGTAGCACGTCGCACGTCATCATCAGGTGACAACACCTGATGATGACGTGCTACGTCGAAACCTAGGTCGTTTGCAATAAATACATGTGGAATTACAAAGTTACTGCTTCTCATTAAATATGCTAAGCAAATTCCATGAAGTCACGCCTGAAACAAAGGAATTCTGTTAGTAGGGTTAGCTTTAAGTACTCATACCAACATGCAGCTACCAACGCTATTCATTGCTACTCTACGATAGGACATATTTACCGTTATTCGTATCTCTAATTGTACGAGGGAAAAAGGACATTTTGAATCGGTCAGTTCGGCAATCAATTTCTGTAATTTAATGATTATGGTCCAGTCTGCCATAGTAAGTTGGGGTTCGTAAAATATTTTTAACATCATCACTGAAAATATTGCCTTGGAATTTGTTTAAGAGATTAAGTCTAAATTTCAACCTGCGATCTGACAATGATTCCCATTTCAATTCATTTAATAGACTGGTTACGCTAATATAATTATCGTATCGTCCCTTTACAAATCTTGCCGATCTTCGCTGCACACGTTTAAGCGGGGGTCATATCAAACTAGGTGTGAAGTGGCCGCTTCAGCTTTCAATGCAGGACCAGATGTTCATACATTGATACACAGCAGCATCACAAACAAGAGTCCAGGATTTTTTACGAAAATATTCAAACTGGCCTCCGAAAAAAGGCAGAGATGCGAAAAAAGGCAGAGATGCGAAAAAAGGCAGAGATGCGAGCAAAGCGACGTCTTGAATGTAAAGGACAATTGGAACATCCTGCCCAGCATTATGGCCTGCATGGCCCACAAAATATCGAGAAGGAGTTTGAAATCGACTTAACTGTGAGATATGTTTTCCTAAATTCCCTGAAATTAGGCGAGGAGCAAACAAGACAACTGGAAGCATCTACCAAAACTCAACGCCTCTGTCAAACATGGCATGTTTAGCGGAGAAAAAGGCTCACCGCCTCTACCTTTGCTCGAGTTTGTAAATTAAGAGCAGGAACCTCTCGGGAGAAGACTGTTCAGTCTTTACTCTACCCATCTTTTCGCGGAAATAAAGCCACCGACTATGGAATTGCGGGTGAGGCATTGGCGACAGCGGAGTACGAGAGATTCAGGGGCAATACGGTTCACCCAACAGGACGTTTTGTCGATAGGAGGACCTCCTACATAGCAGCAACGCCAGATGGCGTCCTGTCAGATGTCGATGGAATGGTCGAGGTGAAATGTCCATACGTATGCATGGATGCGCATCGTACGCATGCTGTCTCTCAAAAGAAATTAGCATCTTGTGAGATTATAGACGGCGAAGCTGCTCTGAAAGTAAAGAGTGATTATTTTTACTAGATCCAAGGTCAACTCCATATCACGGAGAAGAAATACTGCCACCTTATTTTTTGGAGCCAGTTAGGTATGGCAGTTTTGCGATTGACAGAGATTATGACTTCTGGTCAAAATATATGGAGGATAAGTTTTAAAAATTTTACAAGGACAGCCTTTTGCCAGAAATTCTACATCACATTTAAAAGCTGTTGAACGAGAGTTTGATGGTGACGTGGGAGAATAATACTTACCCTGACACTCATTGAAAAACCATTCCATTTCCCTTTGAGACCTAATCATCTTCTGAGAGTGTGGATTTTAGCCTTATTTGAAGTGCTTTCATCATTTTTCCTTGACTTTGTTTATTCATGTTCCTTATCCTTTTATAAATACTAACGCAGGATCAAGTTATCCCAAAATTTTAATAGCATGCTAGTTGTTTTCTCTTATCATGTTTTCATGTATTACTAATATAACAAATATATTATGCAAATCCGTGTGCTTCCCTTGTTTTTCATAGCACTGTGATATTTTTAAAGCTGTTTGTTGACATTTGCTGTTCAATTTCACTCTGCATTTCTAAAATATGTAAACATTCTTTAGATAATCCGTGTTTGAAGAGTATATTGTATTTTTGACTTGGCTTATTTTGGGGGAATTTCATAGAACGGCCTACACTGAAACCAATAGCCCAATGAAAGATTTTTGTCATACTTTGTTGGAACTATTCTTTTAACCTTCCGTCAGGCGCAATATTTGAACTTCTGAGTTCAGGCGCAATGTGCCTGATGGGCACACATGCGAAAAAAACATAATTAACTCTTAGTCTGGCTCAGTGGTATAACTTTAAAGTTTTTAATTCCATTATTAGTGTAACCTCACTTCAATGATATCCTACGTGCTACGCATCGACCATTTTACAGGCCGTAATGCGGCCCCGAACCGATCCAGTTAGGTGTGTTTTAACATGCTATTTAGGCTATTAAGTATTATTACATGCAATGTATTTTTGCATGTGAATTCTATAAGATCAGTGTTCTTTATTATGCTAAGTCCTTTTGCTTATTAGGCTATTATTTTGCTTTATTATGCTAAATAATCCGCCACTGATCTGTCGGCATAAATGTTTTCTTACATCGGCGCTTGCCTTATCTATGACTCTCGGAGGGAAGAGCGTCATCTCGACTTCGAATGATTACCATATCAAGTTTCGAGGAACGAGAGAGAGAGAGAGAAGTGATAGTTTTACTTCCTCTTGCTTAATATCTGCCAGTTACCTCGCCGACCGTGCGCCACAATTTGGTTGGGAATTACTTTCAAAATCTAGAGGCAAAGTGAAGGTAAGAAGAGTCAAAGGCTCAAACGCTCCCTCGCTGGATAGTTATGACGAAAGCCCTGAGTGGAAATGAGTATCTTGACAAACAAACGGAGAGAAGAATCATTGATTACTCTTTTTCAAGGATCGCCTTGTTAATGTATTCCAGTATCTACATACTCATGGTATGGTGATGGTCCTGTGGTAGGAATCAGCTTGAGGAGCGTTGTGACTCCATCACAACCTCTCTTTTGATTTCGAGAATTCTGTGCAGCTCAGCTGTCCCTTGGCTTGTCGTTCAAAAAACTTGAGGTGGTGGAATATTCTCATAGCCTGGGCTGAGTGATTCATGTGCGGGTGAACCTTTGAGAGGGTGAATAGCCTGCTAGAGGGGGATGCGTCAGAGGCGGCTAGAGTAGGGGAGAAAAAAAATGCCCTGCCAGTGACCACTTGAGTACACCAAGTGAGACCAAATATCTCAAGCGATAGCAATTAACACACTTATATCGTGAGAAGTGATTCCTCAGCAGAAATGGCTGTAGGCTGGTCCAAGCAGGGCAGATAGGTCTTGTTTTGAAGAGTCTAATGAAAGAAATGGGTTGGGGTCACGAGAGTTCAACAAGGAGGCGGAATCACATAAAAGAGAAGGAAGAAGAAGGCAGTCGTTGGATGCACAGCAAGTGTGAGAGTCCTCCAGCGGCTGGGTTAAAACCCAAATAAAACCCAATTAAATATCCTCAGGGGTAAGGGCTAAATACAAATGCAACAGTTTCTGAAAAAAATGTATTTGACATAAAACTAGGCAAAAATCTTTAACAAAATTTATGAATATCCATCTAATACCACAAGCATAGGAATGAAAAAAGTAATACTTCACTGGAAATACTTTTAGACGGTTCACATTGTATCTATTCATTCATCTTGGGAGAGGGGATCAGTATCTTCTCCAGTAAGGCACCGATTGCAAATCATATTTGCATGGGATAAGCATATGGGAGTTTGGAATTTCTTGCATTCATAATTTGTTAACCTTCTCAAACCAGTTTCTTGGGTGCAGGTGGAGCATCGTCTTCTTTTAGGGGTTGCGGGAGAACTATCTTCTTCCTGGGAGGGAGGACGGTATCTTTTCAGCCTATTTTGGAGGTCAGATGGCATTCCAATTGTTTTTACACTTCTTCGACTTAGCTCCCCAAGTGTAAGTTCATGAACCAATCTTTTCAGAAACAGCCTTCTGCGCAGTGGCACGCAGTTCTAAATTGTTGCCATGGTAAATCACTTGCGAATTTATTCCAGCCACATTCAACACTGTGAAAAATATTATCATTGGCCAACGCTTGATATTTCTGGATACATTGAAAGTAGAACATATTTTGTCTACAGTATCAACTCCACCTTTCGTGGAGTTATAAAATGAGATAATTTCACGTTTCTTTTTTTTGCGATTCAGGATCAATGGTGTTGCTACAATGTAGCGTAGATACTAGTATCACATTCTTATTTATATTTGGGACATACGATACCAAAGTTTTTCCATCGTTGGAGCCAAATAAACTTGTGTATTTTTCTCTTCCTTTAGTAACAACAAAGTCAAGTGGCAGGTGTCTTTTATTTTTTCTGACAGTCCCAACATAGGAAATTTTCTTCTTTATCAGATGATCAACGAGATCCATATCAGTAAACCAGTTATCAGCTGTTACATTATGTCCAGATCCAAATGAGGGCTCAGTCATCCTTTTCACAACTTCGCATGCCTTATTGCTGATATAAAATGGCCCTTCTGGCTGCTTCCCGGCATAAATTTCCATATTATATGTAAAATACACTTTTGCGTCAACGAGAGCAAAACATTTTATACCATATTTATTTGGTTTGGATGGTATATACTGCCGAAAGGGGCACTTTCCACGAACATCTGGAAGCATCTCATCAATGGTTACATTCTCCCCAGGAATGTAACTCTCCTGGCAGCGTCGCATAAACTGAAAAAATCACGCACTCGAGCAAGCCGATCTAAATTTTTTCTCTCATCCCTGGATTTTCGGTCGTCAAAACGAACACAGCGAATCAGAGTTTTAAACCGCTTGATATTCATCACAAGACCAAATTTTTCAATTCCGTCACCCTCTCTCCCCCAAAGTTCCTCGAGACTTTGGCGATTACCTCGGTACGCTCCAGCCAGATAAAGCAATCCAATGAATGCTTTAATTTCAATAGCATCTGTGAGTTTGATGTCCCTCTCCCTGGAAAATTCGGTCTTGATTATTTCGATGTACTATTTGGTGTATCCAACAATTATGCCTAATATTTCATCCGTAATGAGACAATTCCAACATTCTACAGCGGTTTTAGCAGCAATTGCGTTTCCCTTGACTCCAGGTAATTGGGTAATCACATTGTGGGATCCCCTACGTACACATGTTGGAGGAGGATTTGGATTCCACTTGGTTACCTTATCTTTTCCCAAAAAATAACTTCCACTTGCACCGGCATTTTCATCTTCATCGGTCGAACCCTCCTGTTCTGTTTCGGAGTCGTCACGCTCTTCTACCTCATCCTCGGAAGCAATGCCGCTTTCCTCTCCCAAATCTTCGTTCAAGGCGGGATCGTCGTCATAACCAATTAGTAAATCAACTATTTTGTCTGCATCCGTTGGGTTGTTTACATTGAAGACTCGGCGAGACATATTTACGAAAACCTATGACAAATTAGAAAAAAACATTATTGGATGTTCGGGCGCAATGTGCCGGTTAGACCAGACTGGTATATTATGGTATATTAACAAAATAATTGACAACAGATATACTATTTAGTGTAAAAGTGATGAAAATAAATTAATTAAGTCATTTACATCGAAAATACATACCTTCAAAATTGTGACGAGTTCGGGCGCAATGAGCTTCTCTGAACAAAACTTGAACAACTTCCCGTGGGGACGGTCGAAGTCAAACTAAGCGGAAAGGCTGCATAGAGAATGTAAAAACAAACAGCTACTATGAGCGTCAAGGGTCTATGCCGCTTAGTGGCGTGGAGACACGAAAAAATACTCACGCTGTGCCTGTCAGATCCATTGCGCCCGACGGAAGGTTAAATTATGCCACAAATTTTCCACTTTTCATCCTACATCTGTTGTGCATAATCTAACTCGGAGTTTCATGAGTTTAGACAAAGATGAATTTCATAATGGGCGTAAAATATAGACGAGCAAGCAAAAATCTAGAGATATCTGGGTTTGATTCCCGATAAAGGCGAACGATATTTCCTCTGCGGCATCGTCGCGCTTCTACCTTGCCGTTGTCGCTTTACGGGTAATACCGCGGTTAGTTAGTGGCAAGCTCAAATAAATTTAACCAGACGGGGGCATAGGTACCTACAAGATTTTAGGTTATCTGATAGAATGACAATGGCTGCATAAAATTCATAACGGCCACGCCTGCTGCTAAGGAAAGCGAATGTGTATTCTCCAAGGGGTTGAAAAAAACTTGTCGATTCGGGAATATGCAGCCATAGATTTTTGTAACAATTTCTAAAATTTCTTTTTCTAGACTGAAAATTTTAATTTAACAGCACTGTTCCCGGTCCGAAGAAGGATAATACCCACAAGACTTCTTTAGGATGAGGATTTCCCTCACCATCATCCTTGCCTCTCGCTTATCAGCTACGACTGCTAATCAAAAGTATTAAATTTCGCTTTTTGCCTTTCCGCAGGCAAACCTTCCTTCCCCCCCCCCTTCTTCCTCTTTCCCCTCTCTTCTTCCGATTCCAAGCGTTCCGGCTTGTGCCCTGCGAGAACCGATAAATAGGGACTTTCACTTGTCAATTGGGGAGGGAGGGGGTCTAAACAAAACATCATTGCAAGTGCAAGTCGGGAGGAATAATTCTTCCATTATCAAAAGTGAAAACGATGCCCAGAAACTGTACTGGAAGATTTGAGACCCCGTCATCAGGTCAGAAATAAGAAAAGGTCGGGTTGAGACAACTGGGTTGACCGAGGGGGAGATAACAAACCACTTAGAGGGAGGCGAGCGATGCTCGGCAAGCTATCATGTTACATCTAGAGGAGGGGGAGAAGGGGGGGGAGAGGCCCTTCCCTTTCCACTTTTTAATCCCGCCACCTATGCGGGGAATCGTAGAACTACAATAGAAAAGCCGTTACATATGAGAATGGCCTCAGCTAGGCAGCCCCCTTAATACATCATTCCAACAAGCAAAAAAATTCTCCGAGAAGTATTGTTTTATGGTAATATTGGTAGTCTAGCAGGGATCTGATGGTCTAGTTTTAAGAGAACCTCGGCAACGTCAAAGTTAAACAATATCAAATAAACTGCACTCTTGCCTGTGTATTTTATCTGACTAAACTACTTTACATTTGCATTCTAACGGAGGACAAACAGAGGATAGTAATATATACTTATACAATATACAGAGAAACATTCTAGGATTGAGAATTATTATTATACTTTTATTAATTAAGAATTATTATTAAAAATTATGCTTTTAAATTTTCTCTTTGGGAATGTATTAAATATGAATTCGCTTTGTTTGCTAATGAGAATTTATAAGAGTGCATTTTATCGAATTACCTCTCTACTATAGACTAACTATATACATATATATATATATATAACTATAACGATCATATCTAATTCCCAAAGCAGAAGGTCTTGCCTTTCTTTTTTTTACCTGGCCAGTCAATTTACGAAGCAGCAAGATGTGTGCACATGCAAAACACATTCAATTTAATATTGTGAATCCTGTGTTCGTATTCGTCGAGTCAGTATTCGCGTAGCAAACGCCATATGCAATTAAATGTTGCACTATTGTTTTTTAAATGTTGGCCATGACTTTCTCTTATTTTTACATGAATAGTTTTCAGTGAAATCATACTAGGTTTTAAGTGCTATATTTTCTTGTTAATTCTGAAATCTATATTTCAAAAAGCGTGATTTAAACAAGGATATTGACCGATGAAATAAGTATCAATTTATATTCTCTATTTTCCAAAATACTTTATTTCAAAAGTAATTTGTACAGTTTTCATAACTTGTAGGTCACAATAAGTTACA
This sequence comes from Platycnemis pennipes, assembly GCA_933228895.1. Classification (NCBI taxonomy): domain Eukaryota; kingdom Metazoa; phylum Arthropoda; class Insecta; order Odonata; family Platycnemididae; genus Platycnemis; species Platycnemis pennipes. The sequence continues at coordinate 133,391 of CAKOGI010000026.1, read as the reverse complement.
GAGATAGGCAGTATTTCAGGTTATTCTGGTTTAACTTTAGTTTTTTCCTGCATGTCGTAGCAAAATCCCTTTTGGTTTGCAATTGAAGATATATCCGTTCAACGGTATGTGTCGCTGGTACCATTGTTGCGAATGTATTGGAATGTAATCGGGTTGTCCTGAAAATCTAAATCTAGGTAATACCCTGCGAGCCACCGGACGGGTGTGTGGCAGGGGGTGACAAACACAAAACTTGCAGCTAAGAGCAACGGTGCTACTAGTGCATGGAAAAATGTTAGATGTGCATCACGTGCAACTACATGAATAGTTTATACGTCATTATGGAGGATAATTGGTTGGTATGGCAATTATCTAAATATATTTATCTCTATCCACCTATCACTCATCGGTTGTAATATCACAGCATGCATCATGAGCTACTGACTAGAAATATAATTGTAGCCATCGCTAAATATTTCAACGTGAAGTAATAATTATGGCACAACAATAGTAGTCATTCGATGATATTCCTCCCCTGCGACACTGATGTGGTAGTTTATGACATCACCGTATGTTCAGTAATACTACCGCGGTGGGTTCAAAGGAAATACAAAACAAATAAAAAAGGAAATATGAAATAATACAAGAAACTTTGACTCGGATAACTGTCAGTGGTAAACTTTGGGTATAAACCAGGAATCGTAGCAGATTGTTTTCAATTGAAATTTAAAATCCTTCCTGTTTCATTTGTTAGCGAAATCAATTATGATAATCATAATTAAATCCTTTGGCTACATGCACGAAGAGTAAAGACAACTTATTCGCACACGAGAATAAATCTGTCATGAAACGATCCAAATGAATAACCTCAACTGATGTCCATTAATTGGCGCCGAGATTCCGTCCTTACAAACTTCACATGCTTTCATCACTCATCTTCTTGCCACCCTTTCTTCTTAGCGTGATATCTTACAATTAGAGGAGAGAGAGAGTGGAAAGATGTGCCCTCTCTCTACAGTCGCAGCTAAGACGATAGCGGACGGACCCTCGGTCGTCATCACCCGCCGCCACCAGCGAGATAAACAAGAATGCTCGCTCATCTGACGCAGCAGCTTGGCTCTCTTGCCGTGTCTAAACTATTATGTACTACACACGGAGAAACTACGAACGTAGCAACAACTTCAGTTTGTTACGATGAACTTGATTAGAAATGTATCTTCTCCTCCACAAATATAAATGTTAATACAAATATTTGATAAGTTGTCCCTATGAAAATTACGTATAATTAATAAACTTCGTTAACTGACAAATAAGAGATTTATATTCAAACATGAAGGGAAAAAAAGGATTTCCATGGTGTCCCATGACATAACAGCGTCAAATTGGACAAAAGATGAATTCTTCCCATTAGCATCTCCATGGCACGAAAAATACCCTCTACCATATTTTCTCCCGAGAAATTGGTTACTTTTCCCATTTTAGACCTCTTTTGGAATATGATGCCAGTATATAATGTACTGGAGCGTGTGTAGAGTATAACGGAGGGATTTGTAACGGAACGGTATGTTTAGTGTATTAGCGTAGTCACTCTATTATATGAAATAAAATGGGAATTATCATCACCGGTTTCATTAGTTAGGGCCCACCTTGAATATGCAGCCAGTGTATGCGATCGGAATGAATAAGTTTTGATCCAAGAACTAGACAGTGTACAGCTTGGGGTAGCTAGATTAATTAAACGGTTTTACGTAAAGGATGTGTTATAGAATAAATAGAAGAATTATGTTCGGAATCGTTATTAGAACGTAGGTTTAAGTACCGATCACATCTCCTGTAGAAATAAATGAAACGGATAGGTTTCCTGAAGATATGTATTAAGATTCCCTGAGTATTATGCTACGTCTGACTAGGCAACTAAAATTGGAGAGATACATTGTACACAGGTAGATTGAAAATGTTCTTTTTCCCGCGTATGAGCAGAGAACATGGTAGGACGCATAGCAAAGGGATAGGTAGGTGAAATATTGTTAGAGCAGTATGTAGTGGTAGCTCATAGATATAGTAGTTATTTTCATGTTGGTAAAGGGACTAAACCATCTAACACCATGTTTGTGCACGATTGCTTTCCTATTTTATTTTTTATGTTCAGACTACGAAATAGTTACTAATTCTATTTATGCATGGTGTGTAGCATTTGTTTTTCGCGAATTCACCATCTGCCAAAACAAAATTTGGTGGATTTCAGGGTATATATGTAGAAGTAGATTTGAAACTGGAATCTCGCTTGCTTCTGGAAAGCCCACGCACTTAATTAAATACCTGAAATCTTCGTTAAAAAATGAAAATATGAGGGTTGACGATTAAATGGCCATGTAATCAGGATCCTATTTTTGGAATTAGTACATCACATCGCTCCTTTAAGGAAACGTACGAAGATTATTGCCATAAGAAGGAGATCTGTGGTCATTGGCAGTGGAAGGAACGAGAGCAGGGCTGCCCCAAACAAGGAGAGACTATCGAAGGCGCCTATTTAAAGCACGATTTTCTCCCTCTAGATCATAGGTTCCCAACCTTTTGTGAGTCAGCGCCCACTTTTTCAGTCAATAATTTGATAGCGCCCCCCTTAGGTTAACTACATTGTACATGCTATATATTGAAAAACAGGAGAATTTTTTAGTTTTTTATCTTAAGATAATGAAATATTGAAGTATTGTTTGCAGAACGATTAAAATATATTGTTAATAATTAATATAATATTATTAATGAGACAGTTGAGCTTGATGCGATGAAACTAATTTATCAATATTTTGTGCCATTTTTGTCATTAATAACCTTAAGGGTGTTCAACACCTCGCCAAATAATGCCGCTGCAGACTATTTTTATTTTAAATGCCATGCTCGTATTATGATAGATACTTCCATTTTGTTTTCATTATATTATGCGCAAAGGTTGAGTATTTGGTCCTATCCAGGAAATATCTTCTCTGAGCCTTGCAAATCAAGAAATCGCATGTTAAACTTTACTGTTTTTATGCGTTTTTGAACGCCTATCGCAGCGGTGTATAAACGTAAATGGAAAATTCCTTCGACACAGCCAATCTATAATCCTACGTATTAAAGAAGAGACTAATGCCATGTGCTCGTCTTACGACCCATTCCTGCAGCATCTAAAATTGCGAGACGATGCATCGCGTTCACCGAACTAAACGCAAGCTGAGGCGTTCCCCTCATATTTTTCCCGCCCAATCTTCCCCTCCTCTCCCCATTCCACCGCTTCATCTCGCCTCCGAGACGCTCCGAGAGGGAGAGGCGGAGGGGGGAGGGCTTCCTTATCTCTAAGCGATCAAGTTTCATCCTCGCTCGAAGAGCAGTGTGGAAGGTTGACGGAGGGCGAGGGTCTGAGCGATCTAGGCGAGATATTCCACTGTGTGTCTGGGCGTCGAGAAAAGGATCAACCTATTTCTTTCAAAACCTCCACAAACTAATTTTTATGCTATTTATTCACACCAATTTGTTTTTTTAATACGAAATATCGTGTCGTTAGTTTCATATTTTCACATTGCTATTTAGAACAATTGCAAAATATTGAGTTTTCGTATTGTTGGGCGATAATTGAAACTGATAATTAATTGATATTGGATAATTAAAATGAGACTATTACAATGCTTCGAACGATTTTTATTTAGTTTTCAACTGCCAAATAACAATGACTTTATAGTTTGAAGTTCATTCAAAAAATGTAAATTAAATGTTAGTCTCATTAACATTAATAATTGAAAAACAATCCTACATTTTTGCAGGAAAATTTGTGGACTTAACTCACGCGTTCACAAATTAAAACCAAGAAATAACGATAATGCAAGGCGAGATTGTACTTCTTGCACATAAATATCTCTTGTGAGCCACATTTTAAATCTATTATAGAAATTTAAAACGGATAGCTTTACTGAAGATATGTTAGGCACATACCTATTTAAAACAAGCGTATTGGTTTAGATTCAACCGGATTAATAAGATTAGAAAGAGAGAGATTGTCGTACTGATAGATTCAAAATGTATTTTTTCCCCGTACTATAAGAGAACACAATACGCATCATTGCAAAGGGATAGTAAGGTGAAATATTGTAGAGTTGTCTGGAGTGCATAATGTATGTATTAACAACCAATCCCTTTATTACTAAGTAGTTAATAACAGTCAAACACTATGTAGCATGTTTCCATGTATTAGCCTATTGCATGTCAATAGTTCCATGCAGTAGTCTTGTGCATGTTTGGTGATCTCCACCCCCTGCCGCACACCCTCGCGGTGGCTTGCAAGGAATCACATAGATGTAGATTTGTTATACCATTTTCTACCGTCACCTGCTACAATAGTATAAGAAGCAATATCCTGCCTCATGGAATCTGATAGACTCCCTTTCCTGTGTGCGGCCCTATTACGTGATTCTTGTTCCATTGCTATCGCATCCAACCGTGATGTCCTCCGCTCGCAGTAGACCTAACGTCATGTATGATAGAAAATTTAGTAATGTAATGTTACTATAATTTACGATCCTGTGCAATTTCCAATTGTTGACTACGCACTTATCAAGCGCACTGTTAAAAAGTAGCCACGAACATCCTTCCCTCCTGGCTTTTATTTCGTAGTTGCCAACTCCGTTTTCATGGACATGCACCCCACCCACATTATACACCCCTGTTATATAATGATATGCTATTTGGTTAGTGCATATTCTCAATGTTTTTCGTGATATTGCCTTAGCTTTTTGCCTTGGGAAGAGGAGATAAGGGGCCCACATATGTTATAACGGCGAACACTAAATTATCTTACCAATGCACTATGAGGATTTAATTATTTTCGTCATTTTGGCAATAGCGAGTTCCTATCTTTCTCTCACTTAAGGGTGTTGAATACCTACCCGGAAAACGGCTGCGCAGACTCTTGCGAGATCGAAGATTACGAGCGCAATATGACACATAGAGATGAACTGTTTTCACAGTTCGTTAGAACAAAGACCAATAATGTGGGAGAATGGATCACAAGTTTCGAGTATATTTCATTTCAAATGCTATAGGCGCTGAAAAAGGTGAAAATATCTCATTTTCTGCTGTCTTTCTGACGATACACAAATCGTAATTGAAGCATCTCTTCCATTAACCTTAGGGATTCATCCTTCTCCTTTAAAATGAAACCAATCCCAACGGCGTCAGAAGGGTAATAACTTAGCATTGAATCATTTCCTGGACCATGTTTTCACTATTTTATGCGCGGAAACCTTTTCGCTCTTTGGCGCTGCGTGGAGCTTCAGAGGGACTACCCCCACTCCCGCTAACGGTCCTCCCCACCTCCTGTCTCTCTCTCTCTCTTCCTTCCCCTCTCGCGCTCCCCTCCAGCCCGCCTGGAAAAACCCTGGGAAGCCGGCGTCCGGCTTAGAGCTGAGTCGACGGATTGTTTCACAATCTGTCGCAGGTGCACTCGTTTGTTTTCTGTCGTGATCCTTGGTTTGGAAGAGCGAGTTGAGTTCTTATTTTGGTGCCTTTCGACATGGAGATTGAAAAAAAGAAGAAAAAGAAGAATGCCAAAAGCTACAAAGGAAAGAAAAGGAAACATATCTTTCATGGAAAACCGGGAATTTCAAGAAAATCTTTGCAAGTGAGGTAAGTATTTTCAACTATATCATCATTTTCATTGCACTAAAATGAGAAAACTTCACATTAAAAATATTGCCTGAACCGAGACCAGAACCCTCGATTTGGCGCAGAGTACTTTACTCAATTAAGTTATCTAGATGTCCTTCAGTCTTCTTTAGTCGCATCTCCAAAGTATACTTTGAACAGTGCTGGTGTGAATTGTATCCTTGTCATACTCTATTTATTTTCGCTTCCACGTTTCTTCCATTTTTGGTGCATAGCGAGGCAACTTGATTTTTGTATTTCTAGTTGGCATATTATTGTTCTGTCGTTGTGATATACCCCAAAATTAATCAGAGGTTTGGTCAATTATTGTACTCGACGTTGTCGACGGGCTTCTATCTGTCCACGAATGCCACGTACAATGGCTTGTTCACGTGTAACATTTGTTCAAATATTATCTTCAGACAAAGTATTGGCCTCTCTTTTCCCTCTATTCTTTCTGCACCCAAATTGAGTTTACGACATGTTTTCTTTTATTTTTCATTCCATTGAGCTTATTACACGTTTTAGAATTTTTGACGCGTATAAAATCTGGCTCAGAATCCGATACTCTTCACACATTTCTGCTTTCATTTTCATCGGTATGGCAACGAAATTAATCTCGAAGTGCCCGGATAGTTTCCCGCTTTGGCAACATTCATCGATTATTCCTCAGAGTATCCTTGGGTTTATCTCCGAGACTAAATGTTCCTCAGTTTATTTTTTGTGCTGTCGGCGCTTCTTTATTCTACAACCCATTTACTGCTCGAAAAAATTAAATTCTTGAAAGTGAAATCAATTACTCACACATATTTACGGGTAATGCAACGTCAATGGAACCAGAAAATTGGCAAAAATGGCCCTTAGGTAACGTATTTACACCCAATTTGGCAAATCGTATTCGTTTGATAACAAAATGAGAACCCAAAATCCGTTTTGTAATACATGCAACTACTTACGAGATATTGCAACGTTAGAAAATTAGAATTTTACAAGAGTGTCGACACATTTTACGGTATGTCTCCGAGAATATTAAAAATTAAAATTTATAAAATGACTTATTTTAGAGATCATGAATAAAGAAAGTAAAATAACAGATATTATTATAAAATTTCAACAACTTCATTAATTTTATAACAATTTGAAATTTTCAAATTAATTTAGACGATATAACTGCACCTTTGGTTTTGCTCGTTTTGCTATACTTTTAAGAGACAACTCTATTCTACTAAGTAAAAAAGTTTGGCAGGGGTATTATTTCATTGCAAAAATGAAATAATTTTCCGCGCATGCGTAACGCTGTCCGCTCGCGGCTCACGCGCTCACCGACCGTTACTCCGGTTCTACAAATCTCAGCACGCTTTCTCCTTCAACTTCTTCTCACAAATTTTAACTGCATACCAACTCTTAAATCCCCTTTGCCCGTGCCATTTGCCATTTGCTTCCCGCAGAAGTGACCGCCGCCGCCTTGGAATGGAGCGGCATCAGGCCTCACAGCGGTCGGCCTCGGAGGACAATAGACAAACTTAATCCCGTTTTGGGCTTCCAACACTAGTATCCTCGCATACCCTTTTAGCATGTTCTCCGAAACATCTTCCACACTTCTCTTTTCAAACCAATTGTGCCGCCCAGCCGTCACCCACCCTGACCCACTCACTATCATGGCTATCATTTGCGAAAGGAAAGAAAATTTCCGTTGAGTTGTTACGGATGGCGCCCGGTCTTTCCAGTGGCGCCCTATGTGAGTGGGCCTCCTATTATGAACATAAATCTTACCCCACCACCCCGTGGAAATCTACATTTGCCTCCTACTCCAAAAAGTCTCCAAAAAATCATTCATTGAATCCCTGAACCCTGAAAACAACCTCACCCAGAATGAAATTCATGCCCTCAAAAAACTCCGCCAAAACCCTAATTACGTCATTATGACCGCAGACAGGGGTTAGTCAGTTGTCGTGATGAACACGAAAAACTATATTTCCGAAGCACTTCTTCATCTCAACGACTCCTCCACCTACACACCACTACACCACGATCCGACTCTCGAATTCCAAAAAGAAATAGAATCCCTCCTTCAGGAAGAAGCTCCTGATGAAGGATAATCACCGAAAGACATTTCTTTTCTTTCGCCTCCTAACCCTAACAACACCTCCACTTTATATTCTCCCCAAAATACACAAGCCTGCCGTTCCCTGCCGACCATTTGAATCCAGTTTCAATTCTCCTACTGAAAGAATCTCTGCCTTCCTTTACCATTACCTGCAACCCCTTGTATTCTGTCTTCCTTCCTTCATTAAAGACTCCTATCATTTCCTTCAACACTTTGACAGCATTTCCATTCCCCCCTCTTCTAATTTAACGCCCCGACCCTCAAGTCCCCTCAACAGACTTCTTGTTAAAAATAGCTGAATTTGTGCAAAAAAATGCCCTCTGCTTCAATGAATCTTTCAGCCTGCAAACCAGTGGCATGGCGATGGGAATTAGGATGGCCCCATCGTATGCGAACCTTTTTATGGGTAAAAAGAGTCGTTTCAGGCGTAATGCGGTGGAATAACATAATTAAATAAGATTGGCAATTTTCTTAGCTAGGATAACACAAAGAAAACACGCGTGGATAAGTGCCCCCTTCCCCCCACCCCGACTAACGTGCATGCACCCCCCGCGCTTTCCCTTCTCAGCCCCTTCCTCGGACCTGAAGTTCTGAGCATCACCGCGGGATACCCCTTAGCGGCCAGGGGTTGGCGATTTCACCACCATCTTCCTACCTCTGGGCCCTCGAAGACCAGGGGCTGCCCACGGTGATGATAATCCCCCCCCCCCCCACCCCACCTTGCCAATACATATGTTATCTGAGGCAATGAAATAAGTTTCTCATTTAATAATTCGATAAGTAAATGGGCGCTTGCCGTTTGCAAGCGGTAGGACCTTGACATAATGCGGTGTAGATCATGAATATTGAGACTAGTATGCTCTTGAAACCAAAGGAATATACCAAAGAGGAATTCACAATTCAAATAAAGAAAATTACTATGGATTACTATTATTACTTTAAATGATGGGTCCATAGAGGGGTTGTACATTTTTTCCACTGTACATTCTTGCTCGAGAAACTTCTCCTCCAATGCAAATACTATTTAGCACCATCGAACGCATATATTTGTGACGATGAAGTACTATCTCTTTTGAGAAGATAGTCAAATCGCATGAATAACATCCAAACCATATGCAATATTTTTTACATCTATTTCAGTTGTTCATGATGTCTTAATTATTATCTAGAGCTCTTTATTTGCGTATTCAAAAAGAAGTTAATAACATCTTAAAATAAAAATCACATCCCATAGTCTTCAAGTCCTAATTTCACGTTTATTTTACAGTCCACTTGAACAATACTCGAAGGTAAGCATAAGAAATTTATGTCAGTATCCTTTGCAGCATATTCATGAACAATTTGCATCACAATTAATCACCACTTCATAGTGTGACGGTTAAAAATAATTAAATATTAATTGGAGCGGAAGAAATCGAAGGTAAATACGAAAAATCAATTTCGGCTCTCTTCTTTTCTGATAGTGTACTGCTATACTGGCAGATTTGATTACCGGTATTTACATACAAATATTTCTTATCATGACTGTTGCACTAAGTGAATAAAGAACCCAGACCACTCCTCATCTTGATAATTTCTATTTCACGAGTAGAGTAGCCGAAAAGCTCGTGAATGCTGTCTCTCTGGAAGGTTTTTTTTTAAGGGTCACCAATGGAGCATTTCATATTTCTACTGACCCCAGAACTTTGCACTAAAACAAACGGGGCATTCAGATAATGCGTCTACGTGGAATTATGAACATTTACTGACAGAGGCAACACGAGAACTGACTGATTGCTTGGCAATCCGACGGCTTGTTTACAATGTGTTAACACTTTTGTAAGATTCTAATTTTACAAGGCAATATCTCGTAAATGGTTCCATGTATTACAAAAAGGCTTGGCGGTACTTATTTACAATTTATATTTATTTATATTTGGATTATATACCGTAAACACATCTTCTATTATTAGGGGCTTGTGCAATTGAAGCAATATCGTGGCCATCGCATACCATTTCGAAAATGAATGAAAATAAGTTAATTACATAATCTAATTACTTAAACCATTTCAGTGAATCCAAACCTGCCGCAGATTATCTCATCAGCCATACGGTAACAGAAACACCGTCAGAGTAAGTACCAAACGACTATCCAAAATACTTATTCAATTTGAAATGCATATTTCTGAAGTACTAATTTTAATGATCATGCGAAGCAATACATTCGTAATTATTTTCGCGAGTTCAATATTCTATTTAATTTCTCAGTTACTGTTCTATTTGTTAAGCATTACGACCAAAAAAGATAATGACTTTGAATACTTTCTTCATTTTAGAACTAAATCGACATATCCGCAGCCTGCTTGCAGCAACTGGGAAGAAGAATTACTTTCGCAGGAGCATCACCTAACCCCTCCCTCTCACTCCCAGAGTACTACTCCTGACCTTCAAATCTATGTAGCAACAAATGTTAAAGAAAGGTCGACGCATCATTCGGGGTATGTATTAAAATATTTATTTTCTAATCAGTTGCGAAAATTTTTACAATTTGGGTAATTCCATTGGTTTGTTAAGTTTTATGAGTAATGATGTTCAATATTTGTCTTATAAATGCCAGTATTCTTAATGTTGAGTTACAAGACACCAGAATACCTGTTTTTATTAAAACCCATAATCATTATGGTGGATGGTTACCACTTGTCGTTCATGTACAGCCCATTTTGGAAAATTATCTTTCCAGTATCCTATATAAAACCGGGCAGATGAATTCCATTTCTGAGTAATCCAAATGACGCTAGTCATAATTTTGGTCATATATTTGGGTTCTCCTAAGTCAGGGAGAGTTGTTTATTATTTATTTATATTGTTACCATACAATATTTAGGAAACATTGGGGTTCATTCCTGGGAAATCGAGATGGAGTCGAACCTTAACATTATATTATAGATAAATTACTCAGATGAGTAAAAAATTCAATTATACAACTATTTTCAATAATTATTATGTTATCAATATTAATAGCGAATGAAACATATTGGATAGTAATGTATTACCGCTGTAAAACATTTCCTTTGTTTTGTAACATCCATGACTTCCTTGACTAACAGACTTCCATCCCCTCAACCCGGATGTAGTAACTGGGAAGATGCTGAAGAAATTGAAGCTCGTTCCTGTCCTAATTTTAGTGCACGTCAAATAGCACAGGAATGCGAGGAACGCACCACAGAATGGTAAAATAATCGTTTTTATCATGTAGCTTATGTTCTTAATCAAGAATGTTGCATCCCCCATCCCCAACTTATTTTAAAATATTAACCAAAAAAGAGAACATTTGTTTTTTTTACTATGCAATCACTCGCATGCTACACGAACAAAATTAGTGAATGAAATACTGAGAAAATAACTTATTCATTCATTATTTTCCGCAAATTTGACTAGCGGAAATTAAATAAAAATTTTAATTCTTTTGCACCTTAATTTAATCCATCCATTCATCCATTACAGGGATTCCACAAAATTCCAAGAGACGACCCAACCTAATGTCTATGTGCCCGAAGGCAGAAGACTATTTGATGTTAAGCATCTTTTTGAGGAAATGAAAACAATAGCACGTCATGAACCTTTTCATTGCTCGCTGGCTGACATGGAACTCATTGGTGAAAAAACTATAGGGTTTTTCAGTCAATTTTCTTTGAAGTGTAGGATGTGTGGGATTGAAAAGACACTTTGTACTGAAAATCCGAAACGGTCAAAAATGAAGGTTAATCACGCCATGGTGTGTATACAATGCATTTCTTTTACCATACTTTTCCTCCATGTCCACACTTGTAATATGAAACAGTCCACATTAATGGAATTAATGGCTATTTTTCCAAATTCAGGTATCAAGCATGATGTGCACAGGTCAAGGATTTTCGCAAATGGCTGAAATAAGTTCAGTTTTGGATATGCCATGCATGGCAAATAAAACATTTTTGAAGATCCATGAGAATCTTGCACAAGCAATTTCCGATGTGGCTTGGGAGCAAATGAAAGTCGCTGGAACAGAAGAAGCGGAAATAGCCATAAAATCAGGCAGCGTTGATACTAATGGTATTCCATTGATAGCTGTTGTTGCAGATGGAGCATGGGCCAAGAGATCTTATAAAACCAATTACAACTCTCTCTCTGGAGTGGTACGTATGGAAGTGAAATTGTTTTGCATTTTTAGTAATGGTAAATTTTTACAAAGATTATTGAACTATTGAATCTAATTTTAATATGTTACTATTACAGGCATGTATTGTGGGTTATCGAACAAAAAAAGTTCTTTTTATTGGAGTTCGGAATAAATATTGCTCTGTTTGTGCCCATGCATTCCGTAAGAATCCAAAATCCGAAGCGAGTGTGCATGTATGTTATCGAAACTGGAGTTCTTCATCAACGGCCATGGAAGCTGATATAATCGTAGAAGGATTTAAAACCAGCCTTGAAATGCATAACCTGAAGTATCACCGGCTCATAGGTAAAGGCATTTAAATGTATGAAGAATCGCCTATTGTTACTTAACTTACCAAAAGGAATGAAATATGCGGTAGTTATCATCTGACACTCAGATGATAACTTGCATATATTGCATGCATTGCATGCATATGATGCATATATTTTCAAATTCAAACGTCTCTGCCTATTCGATTGAAAGTGACCACAGACATATTTGAATTTGAAATAATTTTCTTGCCACCTGCATGATTATAACCCATTAAAAATTAAAATGGAAGTTAGTGCCTTTGAAAATCTGTCTATTTTCTCTTGCGTAAAGTAGATATTCATTATTTTATCGATAACCAAAATGCATTTCTTGTATTTTTGTGCCGTTTCAGGGGATGGGGACAGCAGTGTCATGCAAAGGTTGGTTTCCACAATGCCTTATGGAATCGAAACCCCCGTCCAGAAAGTAGAATGCAGTAACCATCTCCTTAGAAATTATTGCAACAGAATTAGGGATATCGTGAAAAAGACTAAAAATGCTAAGGGGCATGTTCCAATAATGCTAAGGAAATTTATTGGAGAGAATTTGTTGCGGCTGAGGACAGCAGTGACATCGGCAGTGCAACATCATTCCAACCCAGGGACAGCGGCTCAAATGAATTTGCTGGAAAGGGATATAAGAAATGGACCAAGGCACGTATTTGGGGATCATCAACACTGTGCCGAATACTTTTGTAAAGGACAAAAGGAAGGGGAAGATAACTTGGTTCCTCAACTTGTTTCCTGTGGTTCCTGGGAGGACATTATGTATGCCAATGAACTTCTGGCACGGCATACTTCCAGTTTAATTTTAAATGTAACAAGCAATAGTGCGGAGTCCTACAATGCGTACATTGCAAAATATGTGGGGGGGAAAAGGGTTAATTTTTCTTTGAGAGGTTCTTACCAGTCAAGATGTGAAATTGCTGCAGCGGCATTTAACGTTGGCCCTGACTTACACACTATTATTCACAAAGGTGTTACGTCAATAAGCCCAGGGCTCTATACAAAAAAACATAAGGCTACTGCTCAAAGAAGAGTGGAGTATAGGAGCAAACGTCGGCTGGAATTCCCGCATCAGCGTAGAAAAAGGGCCAAAGTTTTTGGAGCAGACGAGCATTATGGGTCAGTCGAAGAGCAGTCAGCCGATGGTGGTACAGAGCTTAAACAGGAGAAGAAAGAAGCCTTCCTTCGCTCCCTGTCCCTCAGTGATCCAGAAAGGATATTACTGGAAGAGAGCACAAGAGGACAGCGACAGAGCCAAAAGTGGTTCACCGAGCGATGGAAGCGGCTAACGGCGTCCAACTTCGGTCGAATATGCAAATTACGGCCAGGAACAGACAAAAAAAAAGTCGTCAAAAATATTCTCCATCCCACATTTCGGGGAAGTAAGGCAACTGAATACGGCATTGCCAAGGAGCCACTAGCTGTGGCTGAGTACGAGCAGATCTCGGGAAACAGAGTCCTGCCTGCTGGCCTTTTCGTGGACAAAACGCTCCCTTTTCTGGCAGCAACTCCAGATGGGCTACTCGAGGATGGAGATGGTATCGTGGAGATAAAATGTCCATATGTATGCCAGAATATGACGTTACACGAAGCAGTTGAGCAGAAAAAAATCAAGTTTCTCGAGAATATAAACGGTAAGTTGTCCTTGAAAATGCGACATGATTATTTTTATCAGGTTCAAGGGCAACTTCATATTACACAAAAAAAATATTGTGCATTTATTGTGCGGAGTGCTACGGAATTGTTTCATGATAGAATATTAAAAGATGATAAGTTTTGGGCAGCAAAAATGGAGCAGAGTCTAAAAGTATTTTATATGGATCATCTTCTGCCGGAGTTAATCGGTCAGATGCAAAAATAGAGGATATTACTCAAAAACGTATTTTCATTTAACATTTTTCTGTCGAAATAAAGTGCTTGGGAACTCGTTTACATTTTCAATTGTTAGTGTCTGATTTTCTTTTTAGCAGTTTCTTTTTTTCTGAACCTTATATAACATTTTTAAGTTCATATTATATGTAAATGGGAGTCGTGGTAACCTCGTGCGTAGAGTGCTGGGCTGCGTACTGGGGGTCCCGGGATCGATACTCGGTGAAGCCCAAACACACCCACCTAAAAATCCTCGCGGTGGGATTGTCTACGTGTCAGAACGTAGGAAATTTCAGGTGTCCCAGGGAAAGGAACTGGCCTGCATACCCTGAATGTGTGAATTTCATACCCCAATGTCTTAGCTAACTTAGATGTCTACACTTCAAGAATATGTTGGTGCTCTCAACACTGCTATTGCTGCTCACAGTAATATGTTTTTGCACTTAAAAAATACGGTTCCAAGTAAAATCAATAAAAATAATTAACACGTTTATTAATAAATTAACTGCAGGGTGTATTCCACTTTTTCCCATAGGATGTGACTTCGTAATTTGCTGGAAATTCCGCTTCACAAAGGCAAATTTCCGGCAGAAGTTGGTTTAAAAAATATAAATGAAATTGTCGGCTCGTGCTGTTTTACTGTGATCACAGGTAGAGGAAACCTTTTCCACCCGCACGAATAGGTTCCCAAATGAGGGACTCAACCCTTCCTCGGGGATTTTCGACCCATCTCCCGACCGCGACCGATCCCTAAACAGCGGGCGGTCACTGGCAACAATTCGTTTTGAACCATTGCTACGCGTTGTGTATAACATTGTAAAGTTCCTAACTAATAAAAAAAACGAAGGTAACATCATGCTCAGTGATGATGAGCTGATGAAAACGGCTTTTTGATCGAAGTTGTACTATAAATATTATCGTAATTACGTTAATTCTCGCAAAACGAACATCGGTTTCGCGCAACATAACGCTTTTAGAGAGAAATGAACAACGTGGAAGTAAGGATCATGAAAATATGGTTTATAATTTAAAAATTATGTCACCAATTGTTGCTTTTCTTTGAATTTCTCAAGTTAAATCAGTGGATAAGCGATAGCACAATGATCTTAGGTTTAAAGCTTTTTCTGATTTTTCTTCCGTTTTTATCTATGAATGCTCTCTTCACACATAAGTGGAATTAATACGTTGATCCACGGCATTTTGAACCCCAAAAGAATATTAATAGAATTCACCCCATTACACAAAATATTAGAACAGCAACTCAACGGTGGAAGGTATTTTTCGTACTAATGCTGAAGCGGATATGAGATGCGTAAATTATATTTATAATGAGGATGACTATAACATTCTGCGATTAACTTTATGGTTTTTGGCAATGAGTTGATGGAGTATACTAAAGTACCGTTTATATGTTCCTCTATTTGCATTCTCCAAGATTTCTATCCCTATGGAATGCATATAATAGCACATAACTTAAAATCGATCCAACAAATAATGACCTTCTTGGATACCCATATCTTTTGGTCTTGCATTTATGGTTGTTGATAACTTTTTACTCGTATTTCATGTAAGCGCTTGTTCTATTTAGCACAATTATTATTTACGAATCAAAATAAGTACTTATATACGTCAAACCTTCTATAATCCTACGCATTCGCGAGAGATTTTTATTTAAAGTTAATTTCGTTTAAACTTTAATTTAAGTTTAAATTCGTAGTCAACACCCTTGACTTTGTGCAATGGTTTACATTCATAATTACAAGCTGTAAAAATGCTAGAGTAAAATAATACAGGGCCATAATTAAATTCTCATAGCAGACTTCCAAGGCGACTCGGAGCTCTAGGATTATCTATTACCCAACATTTTCTCACGATTTGAGAAACTGCTAGGTCAGCATTCTCCTCGGACACCGTCCTTCTATCTCAACAAACCTCCCCTCCATCCCCTCTCCTCAATACCCTTCCCCTCTACTCCATTCCATCCCCTCCCCAAATTCCTTCCCAACCCCACCTCCGCCGGGCTTACTGGACTGTGGTGGCGAACTTCCGAACTATCTGCAGCTGGCTGGAGCTGATCCGTTAAATCGCTGGTTTGAATTCGTAGTCAACACCCTTAACGTGCGATTGATGGTCAGAGATACTGAAATATAATATTTGTTTCTTGAACCTTGGCATGCTTTCTCAAATGATTTTTTACTCTTTGTCAGGATATTAGCTCCAATACATTTTGTTTATGGTACAGAATGGTACCCCGTAAAAAATATATATTTGCCAAAAACCTTTCCGAGATTATCGTGGATTATTTGGTGACTGTGATTATTTTTTTATCGCGAGTATATTTTCACTGAAAATGAAAATATAGCCTACGTCACGATCAAAAATTAAGAGAAAATGTCAAGAGGTGTCACACTTTCGTGAGTATTTTTAGCACTTCTTGAGAAATAGCCACGTAGCATGTTGGTAAGGCATATTTTTGTGTACCTGTAACCCAATGAGGAACTGACACACTTTTCTTCGTTTTTATCTTAATATTAGTCTTATAAGATCTCATGAACATTTGTTGATGGGTCACTTAGCATGGGTTACAATGCGAACTGAGTCCAAATGAGATTCAGACCCATACGTAGTCATGATTTACAATTACACGTTAAATTAATTTTTTTCATAATAGTATTTACTTAGTTGACTAAATTAAATATTATTACATGAGTCACAATCAACTTGTACGACATGATATGAGGATTTGAACCTTTACCGTACCATATCCACACTTATTGAACAACATATCCCGCTGTAAGGCGCTGCCCTTATCAATGTCGACATAAAAAAGCATTACGAAATTTGCTCACACTATCGCCTGCATTGCATTTCAATAATAACATGGTTAGTATGATTAGGGGGCTACACTTCAAATCGTTAGGGGGAAAAATCAAGTAGCGTGCAGGATTTGGCACGAATTGAACAGTATGAGACGGAAGGTAGATTTTCCCACGAGGAATCATAATTTGTTTCCACAAGGCAGCAACCGTATCTTAGACTAGTGACTGCTCGTAATTAGGGTAACTTTTGCTCTTGCAGAACAGAGCCACCGACCTTACTACTTATTGATGGTGTAGCAACTGAGACTCTTTTAACGATAACGTACTTATACCTGACGATGACTTAAAATGATAAAACTCGGTCATTCATGATTTGGAATGCTATTAATTCACTCTATTCCATGGGCCCTTCGGCATTTATGACATGTACAATAGGGTGGGCCGAAAAAAGGTTTTTTTTCCGGATCAAATTTGCCCTATGCGGGAAAGTTGTGTACTGATATCAGGATCTTGCATGCAAAATTTTTTTGAAATCGGATAATATTAACCACTGCCGCCCGAGCTCTAAAGTTTAAAATTTTGTGAAAATTCAGGCGGAAATGGGAAACAAACGGTTATGGAGAATAATTTGTTGCAAATATTGGAGCATTGGTAAATATCAACGATAGATACATGTGTTTAGATAACAACACTGAAATGTGAAGTTTATTTGACGAAATCTATGGCTTATACGATGCCTAAGAATAAACGGCTAATTTAGAGTGTAGGCAACCCGGACGACGACAAAACATTTTACACGCTCCAAGCATCACTTCAAATAGATCACTTTTGGGAGCCGTATTTGGGATAAAGTAATATTTTTTCGAATGCAGTTCCTTTATAAATGTCTCATACTTCATTTGGGTATAGATAATACATTAAAACAGACGGTAAAGTTATTTTTTTTAAACTAACCTCAATTATGATGAAGAATTTTATGCATGTTGAGCTATTGCCACAAAAAAATCAGTTAATCAAGGTAGAATTAAGGCACAGCCTGATCACCAAATATTTATTTAAGTAGCTCTTTGCTATTTTCGTGAAGAAACTACCCAGAACTCACCACGAGGAGGTGGCTACCTACTATCGAGTTCCACCCGTGCCCTCCCAAGCCAGCCTTCCACAGGGCACGTTTGTAGGTATCTGACTATCACTGGTTCTTATTATACCATATGCTGTGCTTTATTTTCAAATTTTGGTTGAATTTTTCGGCCTTTTATGCATAATAATGCCCATCCATGCCTGCTTTCTGGACTGCTCACGGATTTTGACGCCACCGTTATCATTTGTACCATCCTTTCAACTGCTTGTGTGTGGCATGCAAATGGGGGTAGCCCCTTTCCCCTTTCTTCAGAATATATCCCAAATCTTTGCTTATGATATCAGCTATTAAAGGTGGTTGATTTACCGCTTTTGTTCTCCAGTCAACTAAGTAGACGTAATCTTGTGCATCAAAATTCATAGTTGGAAGTTCGAATTTCCTAAATTCCTTCTTCTGATTTTAATATTGTTTCGACGGCAATTTAACGGATCGGTCTTCTCTCATCGGCTAGCATTGCAAGCAGAATATTCTCTGGGTGAGCAAAAAGAGCGTTTCCCTGAATGATTGAGTAAAGGCGTAATTTGATGTCTCGATTCATATATTCCATGAAATGTATCATGTTCATGATATTTTTCGGACCTTCCGTGCATTGTGGTGTTAATTTTATCGCGAACCACATAGGAGTTTATATTTTCATCACAAAAGTTGCCAATGTCATCTGTTCTTTTGAAGGAGTTTCGGTTGAAACATATAATTCAAAGAATGCGAATTGTTGTAGTGGTCCACCTGGAATGAACCATTTTCCCCGGACTTCTCGCTGAAAGACTCTCCAGGAATTCTCCACTTGAAAAAGCACGTGGTCTCCTTGAGAAACAATCCCGATATCAACTAGAAGCACGGATGCGAGTGCTGCAGCAGCTCGTTTCGATATACAGAATCTTTCACATCAGACGCAAATCTAGACAAATTTAAATTATTTACACCCACCCTTTTTCAAAAAATCATCAGCATCACTTGCGTCGCGTAATTCTTCATCTGCAGATGTTTCATCACTTGGGTCTTTCCAAATCTCAGGAACGTCTTGCTCAGGTAGAGTGGAACATTCTAATGATCTTTTTATTTCTAACCTATTTAATTTCCTCTTCCTCTTGTTAGTTTCCTTGACATCAATGGCACTGATATTCAATTTTCTATCACTACTCTGGTCCTGAAGGAATACACGCTCTAAAAATGGCACTTTGGTGGTATTATCACAAACCCAATCAGTTCCACCTGAGAATTCACATGCCGCAACATGAGACAGCTGACACGCGTGACGAAGAAAGTCTTGCTTCAGATCAACGAAAGTCTTCTTGTTGACAGATCGAAGATGCGGTATTTTTCATGGTATTGGCCATGGCTTTTAAGCTTTTTCTGTATTTTCGCCATTGCTTTAATCTTCTTGCAACCGAAACCACAGTACGCTGCACAATGTAGTTATTCACTCACAGCAATGAATACCAACTGACTGACTACCTCAAGCTTATGAAGTGAAATACGCATCTTGCCCGACAACGGATGGGAATCCCCAAGGAAAATAAAATATTGAAACGAATATAGTGAGTTAATGAGTAAGATAGTAACAGCATGAGATGAGGGAGTTTAAACATCAGTTACGAGGGTTTACAATGGGATATGAGAATTCTATGCCATTTTATCACCGAAGTATTCACGATCAACTCATCACTGGGGCAAGAGAAGGATAACCTCCGTCCTCCGTCTCATTCATACTTCCTTAACTCTACCACTGGCCATCTTTATCATACCTGACTCTCGTCGAACTAGCTGTACCTGCAATCGCTTAGGCAGTAGTTAACTCCCGGTTTCCCAAGAAAGTGCCATTTGGAGGAACACGTATATACCGTACATAGAGATAATGCGTTGATTATGGAACTTTTCGGTTTACATTTCCTACAGTGAACCACTGCAATTTATCAAAGTTCTTAGAAAAAGCTACTATCTTCTGATGAGTATATCGTAGATATATCAGTCTTTTTTAACAAAAGAATTCGTTTGGACTCCACAAGTGTATTAAAATGTATGATTCGTAGTATCTTTCCCAGCGCGCAGCCCGCTTTGTCTCCGAATGAACACCCACTCCTTTTGCAATATAATTCACAAGCATTTACGACACATGAATTCGTTGGATTTGCGAAGAATATCTGCAGCTCAGGAGGACAAGAACCAATTATTGTATATTGCAGTATATACCGAGGAAATTAAATGTTTGAATCACCTTTGAGATGAATATCAGGCCGTGATTCTTCGCCATAATTGAGGTTAGTTTAAAAAAAATTAACTTTACCGTCCGTTTTAATGTATTATCTACACCCAAATGAGGTATGAACATTTATAAAGGAACTGCATTCGAAAAAATATTACTTTATCCCAAATACGGCTCCCAAAAGTGATCTATTTGAAGTGATGCTTGGAGCGTGAACATTTTTTGTTGTTGTGCGGGTCGCCTATACTCTAAATGAGCTGTTTATTCTTAGGCATCGTGTAAGCCATAGATTTAGTCAAATAAACTTCACATTTCAGTGTTGTAATTTAAACACATGTATCTATCTTTGATATTTACCAATGTTCCAATATTTGCAACAAATTATTCTCCATAGCCGTTTATTTCCCATTTCCGCCTGAATTTTCGCAAAATTTTAAACTTTCGAGCTCGGGCGGCAGTGGTTAATATTATCCGATTTCAAAAAAATTTTGCATGCAAGATCCTGATATCAGTACACAACTTTCCCGCATAGGGCAAATTTGATCCGGAAAAAAAACCTTTTTTCGGCCCACCCTAATGTACAACGCCATTAACCGCAGGCTAGTTACTCGGAGGATCATTTGTACAGCATTTGACAGTTGAGCTCACCGCTTATGCACAAAGAAATTCGCTCTGACGTCGCTTGAACGTGAACTAGTTCAGCGGCGTCGGAAGTGAGGGGCAGGGGGGGCATTCGGCTCCCCCCCCCCACCAGAATTTGCCCCGGGCCCTTGAAAAATTAGTCTTCATTAATAAAAATCAAATTTCACTTGTTTCCATCTTGCCTTTTCCCTTTTGACGCATATTCTACCATCTTCATATGCACTTTTAGGGGAATTCTAGTCTCTACCCCCTCCTATCCGCAAAAAATGCGGGCCCTTTTCAAGGTAGGCCCCTCCTAGCGAAAATAGTTCCGACGCCCCTGAACTTGTTCCTTTGAAAGAAACAAATAGACGATTAGTTGCATATTCATTCAATTGCGAATAGCTGAGGCGTATTGATGGAAACACTGATGTCTCTATCAAACCATTTTTTTGTTTCTTTACCGACATTTTTTAAAATTCTCTAGTTCCTTATAGCCACTTGGTTATGAAATTTACAGGAAAATGTTTCATTTCCAAAAATAAAATATAGGAATATCCCCGGAGTATTTTCATGAGGACGAAAAAGTGGACACGTTATGCCCCAAAAGTGGCTACTATTAACTCATTCACAAATTTTTATCTCTTTCGTGTTATATGATCACACTTAGAACTTTCAATTATACCGTTCCTAATATTAAAACTCGGATATTGGACAAGATATGCGAAACAGCAAAAAGTTTCTGTTCAAAATGAGCGGAACCTCTGATTTTGAAAAGTTCATTTATTTCTTGGTAAAGTAAATTCGACAAATTATAAAATACTGGGCTGTAACGTCATCCAATCAGATGACTTAGCACTGCTTAATTAATAACTCAATGTCTGCTCAAAGTTTTGGAAAATGCTCCATTTAATGCAATATTTCAGTTTTTTAGTTACAAAATTTTCATCATCATCATCGGTCAGCAATTCTAGGATTGGTTTGACACATTCTTCCACTCGGATCTTCTATCGGCCAACGTTTTCATATCAGCGTAATGGCTCTTTTTTACATCCTTTACAACCTGTTCCATGTATCACATACGAGGCCTACCTACAATCTTCCCGTTCAATTTTCCTTCGACGATTGTCTTCATCAGGCCATTGTGTCTCAAGATATGGCCGATTAAGTTGTCCCATTTCTTTTTAGTTTTCAGGATACTTCTCTTTTGTCCCACTCTTCTTAGCACTTCCTCGTTACTTACTCGGTCGATCCATTAAATCTTCATCATTCTTCTGTAACACCACATTTCGAATGCTTACACTCTTTTCTTCTCCGCTGCTGTCATCGTCCATGCTGCCGCTAAGAAACATGCTCCAGACGTACGTCCTGATGAATTGTTTTCTTACTTCTACACTTGTATTTCTAGCTGTTAGTAGATTCTTCTCTTGATAGAATGCCCTCTTTGCTTGAGCTATTTTACTGATCTTTCGTGCTTCAACCATCTTTAGTTGCTTCGTTTGTGACTTTTACTACGGCGGTTGTGATTTTTAAACAATGTGTTGACAACCGCTACTTAAATTATGTTGTCTGCAGAACTCCAGTATTCTCTCTCCTCTTTCGTTTCGATTTTCCAAACCATATTTCCAGATATTCTTCCATATTAACTTTCGTCAACGACAGCGTTCCAGTCGCCTAAAATAATTAGGTTTTCTTATCGTTTTTCTTGTTTTATAACTGCCGTGATATCTTCGGAGGCGTCATCCACTCATTCATCTTCGTAGACCGATGTAGGCATGTAAACGTGCACCACAATGGTATCCGTAGGCTTGTTCTCAATCTTCACATCATAATCCTGTCACTGTAGTGCAGGAAGCTCTTCACGCGCAGTCCTGCACTCTTCCTGAGCATTATGCCTACTCCAGTGTTACCATTCAGTGATCCGGTTTGAATAATTCTGTAACTTCCGCTCCAGAAGTCTCCTTCGGGCCATCTCATTTCACTGATTCCTAATACATCGAGGTCCACTCTCTGCATTTCCACCTTCAGGTTCAATATTCTGTATGTCCAAAGTGATCACACGTTCCACGTTCCTACCCTAAAATGTTTATCACACTTGACTGATGTAGTGTCTCAGGTAGTCCCCGCCCAGAGATCCGAATTGGGACTATTTTCTCTCCGGAATATTTTACTCTAGAGGGTTCCATCACGTCTTGATAGAAAGAAAAGAGTGGAGTAGCTGCGACTCCTCGGGATAATAATGTGGTGGTTTCTCCTTGCCTTCCACATCGCAGTACTATAGCCGCTAAAGTAAATGTTACCACGCCTGTAATGAAATGGGTGTCGGTCTACCGACTACTGTGATCTCCACCTTCATTCATAAGAATAAGAGCTGCTGCTCTCCCCTCCGGGTGCTGAGAAGGGTAATTGTTGGCGGTATCTTCACAGGATCTGTATCAATTGAAGGCCTACCTTACCCAGGGATAGCTTTTCGTCCACGACTGCTTATTTAACGAGAAAACTCGCTTATCTCGTAGCTAACCTCTATATCTAGAGAACGACCAGCCATCCGCAACGCGGAGAACGCACTTGGTGGCTTTAAGCTCAGCCGCGAGTATAAAATATTGCATACTGATAAATAAAACTTCGTATAATTAAATTAAAATATTCTCAATGCACATCTTCCGCAGTAATTTTGCTTCATGGGTGCCCGATATGCACCGAAAAAGCATACATGAAGTAGTTTTTGTTATTTCAGTGTCATATGCGAATAGTGAAACTCTCCGGAAAAGACAGCAGCAGCAAGGCCAATGAGTAGGGAAAGGGTACGGAAGGAAACGATTTTCCACAAACCTGTATCCCTGTAGATGCTCACATAATTTAGCTAACGGTTGCAAACATCCGGAACTCTTCAAACGAAATTTCAATTTTATGGTTTTGTTAAGGAATTCTCAAAAATTCGCCACTGTACGACGGGTGGATTTTTTTTTAGTTTTGATTATCTCTTGAGGAAGGGTGCGTGTGGCTGTGTTCTCCAGCGTCCAGAAGTGACGGCGTTATGGAAGAGTCCACGAAGCCTTATAGAAAAGCGCAGTATCGTAAAGGATACAACAAAACGAAGAGGAGAGATTGCAACGTGCAGAATTCGATTCGCAGGGAAAAAACCGAAAAAGGCATTTATTTCGCAATATTAAATTTACGAGATAATTAAATGTAAGGGCTCCTTCGTACGCTCCTTCGTAAAAAAATTCGTAAACAAATCGTGGATCCTTGTTATCCGAAGGGCGTGAAGATCCGGTAAACAGCTATGCAGTAATGGTGAATATAATCAGTGAACTTTAATAATTTGTTGTTACACTCTTTCTAAGAGTAATGTTAATATATTGATTTTATGTGCTCATAAACTGTATTTTCATTGTATTACTGCTTTATATAACCATTTTGATTTCCTGTGCTAATGTTAGTTGGTAATTTGTATACGAATTTCTACTGAAGGCTGTTATTTATGCCATTTATGTTTCTGTTTTCTCAACTTTTAATTTTGTGTACCAATGCACAGAATGGAAGATATACCTTATTTACGAATGGTTAAGTTAATTTTCAGGGTGATCATACTTAACTTGCTCATTATAATTACTAATTGTAACTAGTGAGTGCATAGTAGCCCAGTGGGTAGAGCGTTCAGTAACAGATTCAATTCCGGACGAAGCACTTTGGCATGATATCGCGGTTTGAATTTCAGTATCACAGTTGTATAAGTCGGAAAACTGGCCTCTTTACCCTGAATGTGTGAATTTCACTCACCTTCCACCTTAGTACGGCGGAACTCAACCCTGTCAAACCAGTCATTGGGTTTAATTGAGGGAATTATTGTAAATATGGTGAATTACCTGCGAAGAAAAAAGTTTTTTCACTAATAATCTCAATTTAAAACGGCGTGTTAATAAATGTGGAGCATTGACCATTAATACCGTTTAGTCCGTTTCGTTTCTGGTGTGTATAAAAGCGTATTCAATTTAACCGTAAAATCATAATGATAACCGAAAAACGTAAATGCACAACGTTCATAAACGAAATTTTTTGTTGCCTCCGCCATTGATATTCAAGTAAAAGTACTCTGGTAACAGTTAGAGGAAAATATATGAGCGCTTTGGCCCTGTAAATAGTAGGAAACTGTAGAGAAATAACATTGAACTTTCACATTAATGAAAGACAAGAGTCGGAGTTAGTCGCATATGCTAGGGGGAAAGACGATATTTTAATTAACCTCATTAAAAATGCTCACAATTACTTTACGAGGGCAACGTGCATCCCGCTAAAATAAATCATGGATGACTAATTTAATAACTTCAGTCCATAACATTTGACAACCACTAAAAACTGTACTACAAATCCAAGGCAACGCCGACAATCCCAGAACCCTTTAGGTGTTTTCAATTTCAGGTAATTGCTGACCTTTCTTACTCTCGACCACAACGAAGACGAGGAAAACAATTCACACTCGGCTCCGAAAAGAGAGCTCTCGACCTTATCTGTGTTCTGAGAAATGTGATCGCCTTGCGGATTTCGCAAGGCCTCCTGTCGCCGCCCCCGAAAAATCCCAGCTGCGACATATGAGGTCCCTCCCCTCAACTCCCCATTCCACTTTCCACGGTGGCGACGCTGATGGCAACTCACAAGAACTACTAGAGCCGCGAGATCATGGTGAGATGAGAAGCCGTTAAATCGGACTATTCAAAATGCGTTGAACACCCTTAAGTCACCGCGTTCCACTATTGACAACCTGTTTCTTTTCTTAGTTAATATCACCATGCTAAACCCTTTTTCTGCTGAATATGAGGACGGAAAAGCAATGAAAAATGTCTTCACTGCAGCCCATAAGGCTGGATATAATATTGGAATTTGACGTTGAAGGCTGGATATAATATTGGAATTTGACGTTGAAGCCAAAATTCTTGAAACCAATTTTTTAATTTAAATTTCAACTCTTATATTGTTGACAATTCAATAAACTCCTCCTGCAGTGATAATTATTTGATTTCTAAGTTAGAGGATGGCTCTATGACCCAGTCTGGAATGACCATATTGAGTAATTCCTCAAATCTAATTGTAAAGTCTTCTTTTAGTGCTTCCAAATGTTGGCAGTGACCGAGAATGTCGATATCATTAGTTTCCGTTGAAGAAAGGTTTGGAAACTGATGAAATTGTGTTCTACCCAAATTATGTTTGTACAAAGCAAGTTTTGACACAAACGCAGAGATGATTGCCTTGGCTTTGATCAAATTCAAATCATTCCATTGCAGTTGTAGGTTTGTTTCATTAAATTTGTTGTATAAATCTGTCAAATAAGCAATATTGCTCTTACATTTCAATAAGTTCACTCTTAATAAATCATCTTTGCTTTCAAAAAACTTAGTAACTGCTTCAAAGAATTTAAAAAATCGTTTTATACAAGTACCTTTTGACAGTCAACGAACTTCTGTGTGCAAAAGTAACCGATTAAAGTCTTCGTCGTTTTCATCACAAAGCTTTCTAAATAATCTATCATGGAGAGCATTGCTTCTGATCCTGTTAACTGCAGTAATTACATACTGTAGCAGGCGGTGAAGGCGATCACTAAGGTGTTTTGCTACCAAATGTTGTCTTGTCTTGTCTTGCGCTTTATTTTACCAAGCTTTATTTTGTCGGTGAATTACACAATGCACGGCGACTACATTTGGTACCTCTCTTTTCAAATATGAAGTAAAACCACGGTGACGTCCAACCATTGCCGGAGCACCATCAGTAGCCAAAGACAAGATATTATTCAGAGGAATTCCTTTTCCTTCAAAATTTTGTTCCAAAACGCCAAAAACAGATTTTCCTTTAGTGTCCGTTTCTAACGTTCTTGCGAATAATAATTCTGGACAAATTCTTTCATCTTTTATGAATCGAACGTACACCAGAAGGAAAGACTCGTTTTTTGGCAAAATAGATTCATCAAGCTGTAACGAAAACTCGGTAGTCTTCAAAAAATCAGCTAGAGAACTCTCCACATCCTCGGACATTTCGTCTATTCGCCTCTGCACTGTATTATTACTCAACGGAATTTTTTTAATTATATCAGACGGTGGCTTATGCAGCACGGTACGCAGAACTTCACTCAAAGCTTGAATTATCAATTCTTCGCCAATTGTGCGTGGCTTTCCCGATTTAGCAATGAGTAAGGAAACATTAAATGACGCACGTAATCCAACACTTTCTTCTTTTGATGCGGCCGAAAACATATCACCCAAAGTAGGACGTCTCGAATGTTGATCTCTGAGCATTTGAAAGTAAGATATATTTTTATATTTTTTCTCAGGATGTATTTTGCTCAAGTGCTCTTCTAATCGCGAAGGTTTCATAGCTTCATTGGAAAACGCCTTGTGGCAAATTAGGCACATTGGTATTGTCGTGTTTGTGGGTGATTGAATCAAACCATATTTTAAATATTCGACATTGTATTGTCTACATTTTTTCTTTGGTTTTCTTTGGATCTATCTGAAGAAATAACACAATAATATGATTGTTACGAGATAGATATGTACGGAAATATTGTTATAATAAGAAAATATGTTTTGGAGATAAAAATTTCTGTATTTACTTATTTAAAAATCAACGCAAGGTGAAGAATTAATTCGCCAACAATTTTGAAAAATTAAATGAACCGCGAAATAGCGGAAATTTAACCATAACTGCTTATTTTGAAAGAATACCACAAAAGAATTATCATTCGTCCAGACCGGGACACGAACCCGGACCCCCCGATATCGTGCCGAGTATTTTAATCAGTGAAGATACCTTGACATCCTTTTTCCTCCGGTTTTCTGGGGCTTAAAATTAACTACATATCATGAAGAACTGCCGTACAGACAATGTGACCAAACAGTCATATTCATGCGCTTTATGGTACCATCCACGTGGTTAACGCCAACTTTAAACACGGAGGTGTTTACTTACTATAACGAAGGAACCGAGAACTGGCACGAATACGACCGCTTCCTTAAGTCCCAGATGCTTTTCTATTGACGCGTTTCAGGCAGAGCTAAGGGATTAAGCGCGTAGACTTTACGTGTGAACTGTTCTCATAGGTGCAGTAGAATCTATCTACTCGAGGAAAACACCGACTAATAATCTACGCGAGGATCTACCGACTCGCTACATGGTGTGCTGAAATGAAAACCATGAGACTGGGATGCTGTCATATTCCTGAGCGATTAGGTAGGCGTTCCTAGCTAATGTGAGCTCGTAATGTCTGTCGAATTCCGCATTCTATTTTCTAACCCTATCATTGTTGAAAGTATCGCATTTTCATTGCTACTAGCTATCTGATTATTTTATATTTTTAATTATAGGCATAAATTAATGCAATTGAAAGTTATGCTTATGT
Source organism: Platycnemis pennipes (assembly GCA_933228895.1). Classification (NCBI taxonomy): domain Eukaryota; kingdom Metazoa; phylum Arthropoda; class Insecta; order Odonata; family Platycnemididae; genus Platycnemis; species Platycnemis pennipes. Next base: position 105,092 of record CAKOGI010000026.1, on the reverse strand, counting down.
TTTATGGTAAATGGTAATTACATTTTTTCAAACTAAAATTGGATACGACAAATAGGGACCGCAGGACAGGATAGTTCACTCGTTTGTAGTACTTTGGGTTTGGTTTCAGTAATTTGTGCAATAATTATTGGACATTTAATAATATCTGCACGAAAGTTCACTTAAAAAAATAGCAATTTAACTATTCAGAGAGGTCTGAAAACACAAACATATCTATCCGTTAAGTTGGAGGAACGGTATTGTAAGATAACGAGAACTTATGCTCGATAATCTGTCAAGCTATAATTTTTCTCACTGATAATGTAAGAAAGTTGATATTTCATGCATAGAAACTGTTTTTAAATGAATGCCCCGTGTAACTTCTTGTCAATTATTACCGATTGCACTTAAGTGATGATTGGGCGCGTCAGAGCAGGAAGCATAAAAAGTTTTGTTATTATTATTTTCTATTCTCTGCGTGAATCATTGTCAAACTTCATTAACCTAAATTACGAGTAAAAGCCGATGATGTTATCACACTATATCAGTGTTCACCAAATTCGATATAGTTCACTGATATTTGGAAGACTTTTAAATTAAAACGATGATGAATAAAATTGTCTGAGTCCCAGTTTGAGAAATATTTTTTTCTCACAATCAGTGGTAACATTTCAAAATACTGCTATTTGTTTATGCGACCGATACACTTATGATTTGTAAATTTAGTGACAAAATATATATTTTTTTCCTTTTCTTTCTACTTTTACATGCCTGCCGACAGAGATGTCTATGTCCAAAACATTTCTCTTTTATTAAAATAAAATTTCATGTATGGTAAAAGCTATGATGTATGCTATTTTAATTGGATTAAAAATGATAATGATAAATAAATTCTTACCTATGTGATAACAATTATTGCGCCAATTTGCACTTGAATTGAGGAAATTCCGAAACTATCAGGTATCAGTACTACAAATACGACGGGCGATGGATGGCTGATGAACTTAATCCTCACACAACTTCTCACATACAAGCTCGTGGCAGATGCGCAGAGGACGATCTGGTGCCGGATATGTCCGTTTTCTAAAACCCGGTCACTGCGGTTGGAAAAATAATGACTATTTTTTTTTAGTATATGCGCCCCTTCCTGTTTGTCTCTTCGCAGACTTTATTCTAATAGTACAACGCGATTCGACGGTAAGGTGTACATGAGAATAAGGGTACCTGAGAATCTAACGTCGAAACGCGTTGTACTGTTAAAAAGAAGTCAGTGAAAATTTACATAGATTGTGTATATTCATTCTATATGTACTATTTTAATTGAAATTAAAATGATAGTAATAAATACGTTCTTACCTATGTGATAATAATTATTGCGCCAATTTGCACTTTCACTGAGGAAATTCCGAAACTGTTTGGTAGCAGTATTACGACGACAACGGGCGATGGATGTCTGATGAATTTAATTCTCACACAACTTCTCGAGTATAAGCTCGTGGCAGATGGGCAGAGGACGATCTGACAGGTCTTGATTTCCAAAACTCGGTCTCTGCGGGTGGAAAAATAATGACTGCATGTGCCCCTCCCATATTGCCTTCGCTGCTAGCTTCAGAATGCTACTATTTCTATCTGTAGCTACTTTGTTTCGCATTGGGTGGAAGATTTCGGGTGAGGATGCCTTCTTTGCTTTTATAATTTTGCAATGTATTGTTAGCTCGAAGGTTTCCGCGACGTTGGTTAGATGCTCTCTGCATTTTTTCGGATGTCCGTCCGCGTAGGTTGGCTTGGGGACAACAGTTTCGCTGACTATCCTGTCAGCGTCTTCAGGTCGAAGGTGTTAAGGGTCGAAGTTAATCCTTCGACCTGAAGACACTGACAGGATAGTCAGCGAAACTTTTGTCACCAAGCCATCCTACGCGGACGGACACCCGAAAAAATGCAGAGAGAATGTACAACGTAATGTCTGCTCCGTCCCTACGCCTTGTTGCCTTTAAGCCTGGTTCTAATCCTCATGGCTATTAAACAGTTCATTTTAGAACTCCCCCACCTTCTTATTTTCACTTTCAATTCATTGCCCTGTACTTATTTTCATTCCATTTAATCATTTCCACATTTTCCTCTCTTTCCGTCATATTCGTACTTTCATTTTTCCTATAATTTTCAATTACAAATTACGAACTATCCAAAATTGGGAATCTGAAAGCGCTTTACAGCCAAGAACGAAATTAATTTACCACGTCATCATTTGTATGTGGAAGGAGGCCGATGAAGAAATGCAATAAAAGTTTTAAAAAGTTTTTGATAGGGCCGTGTCCTTAACAGAAAAAATCCTTGGAACTACTATGTATATTCCAAAGTAGAGAGATGATTTAAAACAATCTCCCGGGGAGATATGTGTTTTTTAATCGGATTCAGTTTCTTTCTCCTTTTGCCAAATAACCTTTATGCAGAATTTTAACGGCAGTTACAATGTCCGTATTTCCATTGAAAACGCACTATTAGTCGCCCTGCAAACAACGTTTCCGCCCCTTTGCTGGTCAGCCATGGCCATTAAATACGCCAACTACTCAAGGGGGCGGCGGCTGGACCACAACGCCCCCTCAATATGACTTGAGCACAGAACGCCCCCCTCAGACTTCTCAGCGCCCACCTGGGGGCGGTAGCGCCCCCGTTGGGAACCACTGGTCCAGATCCTGAATTGACTTACATAATGTAATGAATGTCGAATGATTTAATAATTGCAAGAGATGTCACTATTAGTAATATAATCATTTACCCAGGATATGGAATCATTTAATGAGAAAGGTACATTTCATTCCATGTTCCATAATAAGGTATATATTTAAATTTTTTAAATTTACTTTGACATTCACAAGGTCTCAAAAAAGGAAACAAAATGAAGTAGACATATATTCATAGACATAAGCCAAAACATGTGCAAATTCGTATCAAAAATTGGAAAACAGTCAGGTTTTAAAGACACTAACATTCATCGGGTTTGAAATCAAAAAAATACACTGCACACCAAAACCAACATGAGATACATATCTATAAACTTACCAAATATGAGACTTCTCAAATCATATCCGATAAGCAATACTCAAAATAATTTTCAAACATTCCAATTTGGCAACGTTATGTCTGACATTCTACAAAATATTAAAACTAACAAAGACTTCCTTTGAAAATGCATTCGACAAGTACTAAACAATTTAATTTTTACTCTAATAATAAGGACACCAGACAGTGACTTGAAAATTGCCCAGGAAGTAGTCAAAATTAGATGCTCCCCCAGCAAAAAGTTCCATGCCATCAGGCATGGATTCAAAACACACAAAAATATTGTGGAAAACATTTTAAATGATAATGAAAAGAATAAAAAAATAATAAAATAAAAATGAAGTCTAAGGGAAAATATCTTCTTTCCATTACAGAAGAATGCACTAATATCGTTTAACAAGAACCATAAAAAAATCACGGCGGTCACAGATGGATGAAAAAACCATTAATCCACGCAGAAGCAGGATAGCAGTCCATTAGCTACACTCTACAACTCCGATCATCACAAAGTCTCCTGCATTCAAAAGTGAAAACCTGCCGAAGTCATCATACGCCGCTGCAGTGAGGATGATAGAGGTCATACCTGCAATTAGCGAATGAAAATGAATATTAATTGTACAATGGAACTGACCATAAATATTATTTGTATATATATTAAGGACACATTAAACAAATGACTGTGCATGAGGGTTGTCATTGGGTGCATCCAGGGGGAGTAGCGCTCACTGAGCGGTAGCGAACTTTCCACTGCATCTCAGCTGCTGAACTCCCCCTGGATGGTGAGCACTATGGTGGGAATTTGAATCTTCCTCTATTGGCGAGAGAGTCCATTCTTCGAGACTTATAATGAAAATGACGAATTAAAGCAAGGTTGTTGGCACGGTTTGGCATTAGGAAGAACTCCCATGCCTATTCCTTCGACATAATTATAGGAATTACGCAATGTTATAACCGAATTAAGACATAACAACAGTAAGCATAGGCCAACAACAACAAATTCAGCCAATATGGCGAAGCTTTCAATTTGTTCGAAGGGGATCATTAATATTATTCTACTGTGTATTAAGCTTTTTGAGCATATAATTAATATTTTTTTCGAACATCGCATAAGACACTTTTGGTTATTTTCAGTCACATCTGCCATATCGAAGATCTGCCATTCAGAAGATGGATTGATGGATGGATTCAGAAGATGGATTGATGGATGGATGGATTGGACTAAATTCCGTATGAAGGTCAAGATACGCCATAGCACTGTCGTCTGCCATAGAAACGAAGAAGCCACATGACGATCGATATGAAGCTTAATTTGTACTAGTTCAGATGATTGTTTTTTCCAGGAAAGGCGAACTATGACCAAATATTTATCCCCATATTTCAGCAAAGTCTAATGAGAAATGGGATTTTTAAAAGTTTTACACCTCTACCCTTATCCGCGACATTATTGAATGGAGGATACAGGTAACGAGCGATGTTTTCAAAATTAATTTTTACAATTTCAGTTTCTACTTTCAGTTTCTACCTGCTGATTTAACTCTGATCTAAGTAATTTTAAACTCTCAGAACCATGTATAACCGGCTTTATAACCCTTCTTGTAGGTTCTTTGCTATTTCTAACTTTTCGATTGCGCGCCGCTACCCAAGGCCTGAGAGTGGTGAGCGGTCCAAAACACTGCTCACAAATATGGCGACCGCTCAGTAATGCGCGGCTATGTAGCGGTCGCATTCAGGGGAAGATCACACAACTGCTCACTGAGCACTCAGTGAGCGCTACTCTCCCTGGATTCACCCACTGGTATTGGTAAAGAAACGTTTCACATAAACCGTGGCAGCAAACTTTGCAATATAAGAGGAAATAAAACAGCAAGCATGAACAACAATAGATCATATGCTGCGGACATGCACAGGATGTGACATATCATAAGAGCACAATATTACACCAAACGTGAATAAATGTCCGAGAAAAAACCAATTCACACACTAAAAAAATGAAATTTTAAACGTAACTGCTCAAAGTAATTGAGCACGCAACTGCTCTATTTTTAGGGTATTGTTGCTGCATCGAAGGTTGTTAAGGGTCTCCAATTGACTGCACTCCAGTTAACATGGCCTATGAGGCCATGACACTAATCTTTCACCAACAATATATAGTAAATGAAAGTATTCTTGGGTAGGTACATGACATCCATTAAATTCATCAGAAACCGGTCCAGTTTAAATTACGGTAGGCAACCATTTACCTATCACTACGGCTAATATATTACATCAAGGGAGTAAGCGTAAAATGTTTAATATTAAATGTCTCAGAACAATAAATGTAAATACATAAAATATTATATTCAGAATAATATGCTTATTTAGAAAATATAATGTGAGGGTCTTATCTTTGTTTTTCAACTGGACGCGCCTCCCGCGTCCGTCATTTGCGTCCCAAGCCGGGTCCCCGTTGCGTGAGCGAGGTGAACGTCTGCCTTTTGCTGCGTGGATATCTGGTAAAATGTTCCTTTGTCTAGCGCATTGGATTTTTTAGTGAGAATCACACCACTTTTGTGTCAACCCAGGGGATTGGGCAGTGTAAGCCATGAACGTATTGGTGATTTTTTGAAATGAAGTCACGTGAGAGGGGGGGACGAGAGTTACAGGAGACGAACGAGGGCAGTTGGTAATTGGAGTCGAGCACAGAAGCTCATGGGTGTGCTGGTGAAGACAGACGAGTGTGGACGGAGAGAGAGAGGCGATAGTTGGAGACGGAGATCACCACGACATCCGCGAGGAATTGACAAAGTCGTTCCCTAGCGGTTTTTCCTGCGTTCTGCCCCAGAAGAGGAACGAGACGCAGCGGACCTCGATCCCGGCACCCCAAAGAGGAGCTGAGGTTTCGGGTGGATAAGGGCAACAGACCGCGAAAGGTAGTGGGCCGCCGCATCCCCGGAACCAAAGGTTGGACGAGTTCCTTTCAGTCGAAAGGTGCATTTTCAAATCAGGAGTTGTTGAATTCCGTTCTCCACGCCACCATACCGAAAACTCAACGGTGCAGTCTCTCTGCGCTGGATTTCGCCGTCACGCTCCACACCATCTCATACATAAGTATCGCCACACCCGTATTTCCCCAATCCTAAGTAGTTTCAACCCTCTTATTCACGCTTCCCCACTGTGAAACCCGTGTGCGCCAGGATAAGTGGTGTACGAGATATCCAAACAGAGTTAAAGTCCCTTCAGGTTAAGAGAAGAGACCCTGTCAAACTATTCCCAAGAGTGCACAATCCTAGTCCTACGGGACCATAACTCATGCATCACTCACTCCCGTCCTCATCAGTAATATTAAAAAAAGGACGAGGAGCTTGTAATTCTCTTCATTTTGTAGTTTATTTTTTTCCATACTTGGTCATTTATTTGTTCCTTGTAGGGTCAAAGTGTTAAAGAGTGATTATTTTATTTTTGGTGATTTCGTTCCATTTATGTCTCGCCATTCATTCACCTTTCATCCCTCATTAATTAGTAAGACATGTGTTAATTAGCTGTAGAGTGCCTCCTTCGTGTTCATTCTTATGCTCATTTCGATGAATAAATGTTGTTTGTGTTAAATGTAGTAAATGCAGAGCTTCATTCTTACGCTTCGCGTAATCTCTCCCGTGCTCGCGTCATACGGCGCTCCCTGTGCCGCCGTTTTACCGTCCGCCCTGGCTTGAACATCCCCCCAACCCTTGAACATTTTGGATCGTCCTTGCTTTGCCGGCTGAGCTGGTTCAATGCTGCGGTTTTGGATGGCGCCCTTCTCAAACACGCGACAAAGGTCGCGATATCTCTTTTTCTCAAAACCATTTCCCACGCGGGAAAGTCCGAAGTAGACGAGGTGTCAAGGCAAAGATAAGGGGTCCATTTCTCGAAGGCGTAAGGACTGCGGCGAGTCAACGGGCAAAGGAGAGTCAAGCTCGTTCCGTCACAATAAATACAGAAAAATATAAACACATTTATTATTGAAAACACCGGAGTAAGAACGCGATCTAACAATGTTCTTTTAGTAATAGCATTAAAGCACTTGGTGTAATGTGATTTGCGCATGTTTCTTGATATTGACCCCCTGCCACACACCCTTTGTATTGGCTCGCATAATAAGGCGTCCTTATAGATAAACTGTTCCAGAAGCCCCTATTTTACTCTACTTCAAGCCCCTTTTCTACACTATAGAAGCCCCTATTTTACTCAAATTGCCACAAAGTCAAAATATAATAATTAGATCATAATTTAAATTAAACAATCGAAGCGATGTTTAAATTAATAGGCGACGGATGCATATTAGAGTGGCGTTGTCATGGCAACACATACCTGTGACTCGGCGAGGAGAGCCGGTATCACGCTGTCACGGAACAACTCCAGCAGAAGAGGAAATCGTTTCTGCAGTGTAGACGTTCCCTCCATCGATCCATATTCGGCGATAAGGGAAGGAACAGCTGATGTTAAATGGACTTCCTTCCCGCCCTGAGTCTCCTTTAGCAATGCATCTTGAATATTCCAATGTACTCCATTCCTGTTCATCTCCTCCTCCGCCTCCTTTAACGAGTTCTTCATCTGTCGCTCCGTGACGTCATCTCCCTCCACGTACGGCCTCCCTCCGTTATTGAAAGCCAGACACACTGACATCTGCGCCAGTGCACCTACTAAACAACGAATGGTCCAATCCTCATCTCCCCATCCTCTTCCTCCCAGGTAAATCTTCTTCTCTTCGAAGTCGGCGAAATATTCATAAATACTGCCATCCCTCTCCACTCCGTCGTGGTCTGTGAATGAGGATTTCATTCCTCCGATACTAGTTGAGTCGAAATCGATCTCAATAGACACGTCGTCACGGCTTCTGAGGAATTTGAACAGGCAAGCCGTCTCATCGCCTTTAGAATACAGTTTCTCGTACCATCCCCTCGCCTTTATTACTTTCCCTTCGTCACTCTCCAAGATGCGAGTCTTTCGCATCATCGCCTCCACGCATTCTCTCCTTATTTCTTCTTCCGTTCGAGGAGTCGACGGCAATACTTCCTCAGCGACAGTCGAACTATCAGGTGTCATTCCTACAGGCCTCTCCCTATTCACCAGTGACGTCACGGAGGACTCAAGTGCCGACAAAAGCACATCACGGGCCGCCAATTCAGGTTTGACATCATCAATAGAATTGCGAATGGTCGACATTTCTTGCAACTGGGTATTAATAGTCGTAATTCCTGTTTTGACGTCATTAATTAAATCGCGATTGGTCGTAATTTCTTCATTAATTAAATTGCGAATGGTCGACATTTCTTGCATCGTATGGGTATTAATAGTCGCCATTTCTGTTTTGACGTCATTAATTAAATCGCGAATGGTCGTAATTTCATGCCTCAATCTATCAATTGTCGCTATTCTACTCTGGATGTCATTCGTCGACTCGCAAATTGATTCCATCTTCCGTGACAGAACAGATATCATGCCCTGTCCCATGGCCTCCATTCCTCTATCGTGATGTGCAGATGTAGTATTACAGCCTCCTTGTCCTACACTGTCCCTTACTTTGATCACCAGACGAACCAATTTGCTAATCAACAGGCGGCCTTCGTCCTCAGGGTACTTTTCCCCCATACCCTTGGCCAGCTCACTCACGCTAACCCCTTCTACGTCCCTCAGTCCAGGGTTCGCACCCTTTTCCAGCAATCCCTCCACCCAATCAACCTTCCCCAACCCCACCGCGACGTAAAGGAGGGTTCTCTGCTTCTCTCCCCTCACATCCACGTCTCCCAAGGAGTTCAGCAGGTCCTTGTATTGTTCAAGGGTCCCAGTGACTACGCCGGTGAAAAGACGCTCTTCCTTGCCGAAAACATCGTTTACAACACTGGTTGCCATGGCTACCGGATGATGTCACCTTCACTGTTGTCCTCTTGCTGACGATTGCTGACGGTGTCAGGACAGGATGGCCTCGTTTCTGATCTGGAGGACAACTGCGATCGGAGACAGAGGTGTAATGCTGTCGGAGCTGAAAATCAAATGTTGGTACTTCATCTTTAACAAGAATGTGTGTCAACTCTTCAAAATTACGAGAGTTAGAGTCATTACACTAATTTCTTTATAAATTAAAAAAACAACTTTTCATGATAAGTCATTTTTAACCAAAGTGTGGGTAGTAACAGAATAAATGATGAATTGACAATATAACAAATATATATGTGGCAAACATTGGCCAAATGCATTATGATATTGAGAACATCCTGATGATGTTAATTAAGAATGATATCAAAACAACGAAATTCACTCAAATTTGGACATTTACTTTTCTTAAATGTAAGAATATCTATCATTTGACAGGTTGTGACATCAAATGCGACAAATTTAAAAAAATGAAGGTAGCAAAGCAATGAAGTGCAGATATGAGTGCAACAAGAAAATGCAAACGACAACTAAAAAAAATACACTTGACCTTAATAACTTAAAAAAACTATAACTTAGTTTGCAAATGAATAAATGAGTTCCATATTTGCTCTTCTTGTCTCAGGTCGGTGCAATTGTACTAACCCGTTAATATAAATATATTTAACAGTTCTCATTTTATGGAATGGAACCCTAATAAATCTATGAGTAGCAGTCAGCATGAATTCATGTGCAGGAAGAAATGGCCGACCACGCCTCACGAAATAACTGCGAACAATTCCTTTAACATCTTCCATTATCCTCGTGAAATTCACAATGCAGTTCACGGCATACGACGAACTGTATAAGCATCCACGATTTCGGGAACGACAATGGAAAAGGCCTTAGCAAGACTCGGAAAATAACCGAAAAAAACAGTTTCGTGAAGAGGGGGGAAACAAAAGAAAAACCATTCGTCGTTGTAGACTACAAGGACACGATGGGAGGAGTGGACCGTGTAGACCGATTACCCGCTAAGTATGTGAACTTGCATAGTGTGTGTTTAGTTATTTAATCATGAAGAAATTTCTGATATCGTCTGGGGACATAGTTTTAGCAAAGCTACTGCAGAGATTTCATCTAAACTAATCCTTTCAGCCATAGACTGCGCTCTCTTCCCTGTAAAGAAATTATTAATCCTTTCTATTGATGGGCCTTATGTGAACAAGCTTTTTTTAGAATAGTCAATGAGCGACTGAAAGAAGAGCACGGCCCTGGTATTTTAAACAAAGGCTTTTGTGATCTACATATTCCTAACTCTTTCTTTCAAGTCAGTCTCGGTCAATTTGGCTCTGAGGTATCAGACGTTATTTTAGTCCATAATTTTCTGGACTATCCGAGCCGATTCGAGGTCAATGAACAATCTCAGGAGGAGAAGAGATTTCTTAAGCGTGGGTTTTTGAAGCATGTGTCTTAAATGTGGGTCACGTTGGGGTCAGCAGCCGAGAGACTATTGGAACAGTGGCCAGCACTCGCCCACTATTTTTTAAAAGTGTTACCAAATGGCCAATATCTCTGAGAATATTTTAAAATCTCAGTATTACCCAACAATAGCTAGTGCGCTGAGAAGCCTGACATTCACCACTAAAATTGCCTTAGTAGTGTACAGTGCGGAACTGTTTGAGCGGTTTGCTAAATTTGTTTATGTGGAACGGCCAATGATCCATGTTTTTTATGATAAGTGTCAAATATTTTCATTCAGTTACTAAATAGATATTGTAAAGATGAGGTAATCAAAAACGGAAAAGACTGTTTGAACATTTGTTTTATCAAGGATACCAAAACTTTTGTTGCAACCGATAAAGTTGACATTTGAGAGAATGCTCTCAGCCTATTGGAAAAGAGCAGACACAGTGAGAGAGATGTTTTGGTGTTCTGCACTAATGCTCACAAACATTATCAGTCCGCGGCATGCAATGCTAGAAAAATCCTATTGTTGAAGGGATCAGATGTCAAACATCTAGAATGCCTCAAGCCACAGAAAATAAAAGAAAGCAGCAGTTAATGCAACATTTTAGTGGTATAAAATATGGTACAGCTTGATCTTGGTATCGAAGATGTCGCGCCGATCACCACGGATCTTTTAACAGCTGCTCAGGCCGCGCATTACAAATACCCTGTTCAAATAGAAGCCAAATGCGAACAGCTGAAAGATAAATTGGCCAGAAATGATTTAGAAGAAAATGAATGTTGCAAGAAAGAGGAAAAAGACAAATGAGAGATGGGTTATGAAGAACTTTGGTAAGCTGCAGGAAGAACTGAGGACTGCAAAATCAGCTGAGGAAAGCGAACACCAAATGCTTGACAAATTAACTGGCGTAGCCGATCAAAAACTAAAGGATGATCTTAAGAAAAAAGATTTTTAAGGAGCCTGGATTACCGAAGGTGTATTAGAGGGTGCCCAAGAGGAATACCCAAGTCCCAATCAAGGGACCAATACATTCTTTCCTGTGGTAACCTATGGTACGCTGTTAGTAGAATTCCAACATAAAATGTTTTCATTCAATTTGCACCTACAAGGAAGGCAGTCTTTTTTTGGTGCATAGAAAATGATTTGATCACAAACAAATTGCAAAATGCCATCACTGAGTTCCTTGACATGTATTCCTCTTGAGATAGGTCATAGATATCTAGAATGACATTTTAAAACTCATCTCCTAAACCTGTTGCTAATGAGAGTAGCGAACTAGAATTGAGAGTGTTCCCTCAACCATCTTGGTCCAAGTAGAGTATGGATCAACTATTGAATTGGAGGGACCTTCATGGGCTGAATGACCTCCACCACTATAGTCACTCTCTGGGGTAGACAATTCAACAGATTCACATTCGGCAAAAATACCAGGTTCTTGCAAAACTTCATCATCGAATTCCTCACAGTCAGTAATATCATCCAAATCTGTCGGAATTATATTGAGTTGAATTTCTCCGTGCCTTTCACTGTTACTGTACGCCTCATCGAATATAGCAATAATTGCCTCATCCAACAACCGAAAATTTGATTCTTTATAGAAATGCTTTCCCGACACGATAAAGATCCTTAATTACATACGTGTGTGCATCCAAATACATTCACTTAAACGAAAATTTATAATATTATTAGTGGGCGACTGTGCGACAGGTGTTTAAACACTAAAAGAACGATTGAACTAGGTTGACATGAGTTCATTTTATACTAAAACCAGTTTTACTTACGATAAATAAATTGTGATGAACACATTCCTTATGTGTTGCACATTTATTAAGTGAATTATAATTTAACATCTCTTTCCAAGGAAGCCATCTGATGCACACCAAGAGTTATTACTCTTACCTAAATTGCATAATCAAATATTTCTACAAATTTTAATGAAGAGTATCGCCCTATGTGTAAGAATGACGGTTTTATTACCCAAAAAGGACTGACGCTAACCCAGGTTCAGCATACGCACACTGGTAACATTCACTCACGCAAAAACTATCCTTCGCCCAATGCAATAGCAAATTCGTTTCGTGCCGAATAGTCGGCTGTCGAACTCAGACTAAATGATTCACAACTTTAGAGATAATATGTACTTGCTGGCTACGAATGCGAAAAAAAAGAATACCATGTAACACAGAACACAAAAAGGGATTTTGTATGCTTTCCAAGTCCTTCGATATTCCTTCGAGGGGAAATTTGGACAAATAACAAAGTAATAAACCTGGTGATTACAATGATACATTGGAAATAGCTCTTACGTAATAGTGTTTGCAATCCGCGTTAGTTACTTTTCCGATTCCTCTTTATTTGGATTTAAGCTACAGAATGCAATGGTCAGTAACTCATCTCAACTGCATAAACATGTCAAAAATATAAACATATTATTGCCGTCCGTCCTCGTCCAAGGATGGTTAGAAATAAGTTCATCTACAAAAAAATTAAATGCACATATCTATCAAAATAGCGAATTTATAACAGTGTACACTATCAACAATTTAATTTATCAAGTCAAAAATTTTAATTGCACGAATACTGTTAGTAAATAATCAACAATTTTGTCAAAATGCATTTACAAAAATTGCCTTTTTTGGTTTGCCATAAATATTAGAACAAATATTTTGTGTATTAAAATTGTGCTACCAAAAAAGGTTCAACATTCCTTCGATGGTGACGCTGGATAATATTAAGATATTTCATTAAACTCTTTCACAATTCTTGTGAACCTGGCCGACATCTGATGAGGATGTCCGGTGTTAATGTGTTGAAAAATTATTATTTTTGACATCGTTTCAAAATTAATTTATGCTGTTTATAATTTTATAATCTTCAGATCACATAAAGTTACGAAAAGAAGATAGATTACCAAGATTTATAATGAAATAAATTTTCAATGTGAATGGTACGCAACAATTTTGTCTTTTCGAAATATTAATGTTCCCGAAACGCTAGGCACAAAGTTTTAAGTAAAGAATGGATACTCCTACGGCTCAAGTGTTCCCGGTGATCTTTTCCACCAGCAGCCAGCCCGAACTTCTCGTTTGAAACAACTCACCTGGTGAAGATGATGTTGTCCTGTATACTGTTCGTCGGAGATCCGTTCTGAATGGCCGTGACCAGAGCACCACTCCTCGACTGCGAATGAGTATTTCTCAAGAGCCTTCAGGTCCCTTCTTCTCTCTGGAGCTCAGTCAACGCTGTGAGTGACTTGCTCCCTGGGTGGTGCGCCTTATAAAGCAACCGTTATCTACGTCCGAAACGTCTATCTCGGGCGAGGAGAGATTGTGCCTATTTCTGAACTGCTTCCAATCGGCGTTGCGGTCACCTCGGAGAATGTTCTGGAAGACGTGGGTCGACCACCTCACCATGGTGATAGAGTTGACCTCATTCGATTGACTGACCCTTTGGATGGGATGGGAAAGCCTTTCTTTCCTGGATCTCTATCTATTGCCTCCGCTAGAGGAAACAGTGGAATAACCGGATGCGCTGCGGTCGACTCAGAGATATCCGCTTTCCTACTGCTATAATTGTTGAAGAGCCGGCGCGATGTAAAATACCGGGAAAAATGTTACAGTATCGCTGAAACTAGAAAAACTTTATTTTAAACTGGCTTTCCCAATACACACGAGTTGTCTCCTTTTCCTCCAATGATAAAATAATATATTCTAAAACCTACGTAATATTTAATGCAAAATTCACGATTCGGAACATTTAATTCATTACTCAAAATGATAGCTATACGCGGAGCAGATAAAAGTTGTTCGTACATTTCCATCCTTTTAAGCCGTTCAAAAATTCATGGCCAGCATATTAACACATGTTCATAAACGGACGGAAGTACGGTAATAATACACTACCAGGTAAGGGTGACAAATGTATCTTTTTCGCACACCCTCTTGATGGCTAGTAAGGACAGTCACGTCGGATGGGATGTTTGACCGTGGACATATTTACGCCTTTAATTGTGATGTACAGAGGCCGAGAGAGAATATATCTTAAACTCACTTGAAAAACGAACCACTTCCCTAGCAACACTCCTTACGTCCTCAAGATTGAAATAATAATGAATACAATTGAGCAACGAAAGATTACTTCCAGCGTGGTTTACTGTTGCAGACTGGTCGCGGTTTTCCTTCTTTGGAGCAAGTGATGCGTCATCGAGTATAGAACGATGATAGTGATGGCGCCAGGGCCTAGAGTACAATGGTATCTCAGTCTGACGATCATGGTTTCGAATCCAATCGGTGTCACACGTGTCCTCCTCAGGGTCTACTTAAGTGTTGGCTGAATAGCAAGTGACGATCAGCACCCTGAGTTTCGGAGAGAGGTTGAATTTCGGGACCAAAATTCTATGACCCTAAGATTGCGTATTTTCACTCAAGAAAGCTGAAGGTCATGGACGAGTATACGACTCCTGGTAATGCCATTACCATGGTGAAAACATCTTTCATAGAGAATTTCAGGGATGGAATGAATGTAGAGAGATGTTTCTAAGATGGAATATTGAAATATATTACCAAGAAAGCGACTTCCATATTGCAGCAATGAAAATAATATTTTAGAAATGAGAACAGAAACTCTTTTACCGAAGTCGGAATATCCCCGGTTCTTATTTTTAAAATCTAACTTCATCCGCAGTAAATACTCCTGGAGAGGTATTTGATTCCATATTTTTGCATTTTTAAACCTCATTGAGAAATTGAAAATGGGTAGGAACATTTTTGTGCGAGGAAGTCGTTGGGAGAGAAATCCGGCGTCAGTATTAGCCTGCTTTTAGCCAGGGCTCCAAGGTTATCACGTGTTGACATCCCTCCTGAAGGACTGCGAACTGAACCCGAGTTACCTACATTCAGCAGTCAAGAACGGACAGGTTACTGAAAAATTTCTGCGTCTGCCGAGAGTCGAAGAGGGCACCCGGACGGGCTGCACAATCGATTAAGTTGAAGACTAAAAGTATATTATTAGCATATTTCGCTCTACATTATAATTAATATTACACTCCATTCATGAGACACTATATATAAACACATACACTAATGCACTCTATATAATTAGATTTAGCATTGTGCTTCCCCAATTCTCACTTCTCTTTACCGGTTTAATTGACGATAAGTTCTCATCCCTTCCCCTAAAAAGTAGAAATTTAAAAAAATAAATAAGTCAAGTCGGTAACGGTGAGAATAATATTTGGCCTATGACAAATGTTACATAACTGAGTAATAAATTTATGTAATGTTCCTATTTTGTTATAGTAAATGTTGAGAGTGTTTTAACGTTGGATCAAGGCGATGACTCATGTGACCCTGATATAGATGTTTCAGAATGACGTTCATGTTGAAAGCGAGGGGTCCAGTACATAGGAATCGCATCCGATTTACACGGTTCGATTCCAGGTTGTCACAGAGGTTTCCTCCCTTGGGTACAATTGGAATATTGTGACCACATGGTAGTTCTTGCCATAAAAATGATGTATTTTCACAATGAATTATATTATTTAGTGGGCTTTATGCTTAAGTCAATATGGCAAACTTCTACCTAATCGGCAACCAATTGGGCACAGGATGAAACCATGATAAATGGTATATTTCAGCTCTGGGATGAAGAACTCACATTGAGGTCCAAAATCTGTATTCTCTGTTACTATTGAACGATGGAAAACCACCATGAATAGTACGTTTTTTTACTTTTTCGCTCATAAACCCTAGGATGTTCTTTGGATGTCAATACGCGTTTGAAACATTTTCAGAGAATTCAATTACTTACAAAATGGATTGAACCCGGTTCCCGATACGTCTATTTCTTAAAAAGTAATTAATAAATAAAAATTAAATTTGGCATTTTAGCAAATTCTTAATATTTAAAAAATATGTTTTAGGATTTAATTTTACCATGGAAAACAGGGTATTATTATGGCAAATATACTCATAAATGCTGAATGATGTAGCTCCAATATTTTATGAAAAATTGCAAAAGCTTTTTAAAAACTACATATTTTTAATTTCGTAATTGGGTGGAAAATGAGAACAAAATGTTGTAATGGGGCGATCGATAAAAAGCAAACTAAACTTAATTTTGATTCTTCATAGTCCACTTTTTAAATATTTCTACGTATAAATAACAATACAATGTTGGTACTCCTTTTATGTAATAGAATATGGAATAATGTTTTATTTTATATTGTATCTGTAATCTGTAAAAATATGCAGATAGCTGGCTTTGAGTGGTGGACTTCAATTTTAAAAAATAAAAAAGAACCGCGCATAAAAGTGTTTTGCCAGCACACAGTGTATGTTCTTGTTCCATCGCGGTAGTGGGTCGGTGGTGGGGGAAGCAGCTAAAGCGCGAAAGAAAGTGAATGATCGACTGGTTCTGAGGTTTCCGCGGCGTTTCTCAACACTGGTAACGGCTTTCGGGCGTTCCTCCGCGTCGTGTGTTGTCAGGGTGACGACAGTTTCTCCAGCCATCCTGCTGGCGTCTTCAGGTCAGAAGTGTCGATGCTTCGAAATTGGCCGTCTTATATAGGGGCTTGGGTGTCGTAGGTCGTCTCTGATTGGTTCTGATGTTCTTGTGGTCTCAAGTGGGCTCTGATTGGTATACAAGAACATCAGAACCAATCAGAGACGACCTACGACACCCAAGCCCCTATATAAGACGGCCAATTTCGAAGCATCGACACTTCTGACCTGAAGACGCCAGCAGGATGGCTGGAGAAACTGTCGTCACCCTGACAACACACGACGCGGAGGAACGCCCGAAAGCCGTTACCAGTGTTCTCTACCAGATCGACTTTAAATCGGTGAGTTTATTTGGAGGGTGTATGTGCCATAATAATTCTCTGCACCACATGCTAAAATTAGAAATATAAACAAATTTTGTACATTATATTAAGAATGTTCAAAAATGCCAAATTTCATGCTTATTCACGGCTAACTCATTAACAAATAGACGCATTCTAGCCGGGATTGGCTCTTTTTGTAGGTAAGTCAATTCCCTATAAATACGTTATACACAATTTCAGATCAAAACCACACACCTTTTTGAACACAGGTGTTCTTGACTCCGTCAAGCTTGCCTGAAGATCGAGTAACGGTTTATTTAACCAGAAATTATGCATTCCGGCATTGGTGATGAAGCGATTTATCTAACACTCCAATTTCAGTAGTGTTGATTATAAAAATTTTGGCAGCAACATTAGAGGGAAGAGTTGTTGTAAATCTATATCATGGCGATTGTTATAACGATGTGTATAACACCACTCTTGGATAGTACTTCATAATGTGGTTATGTGGTGGCGTTATTGATCATAGGTCCAATTAAACGTATTAAACTAGGAGTGTACCTGTAACGTATAAATACAAATCTTCCGCTAGGCCTCCTCATTCGCAGTACTCGGGATCAGTTGCAGTCAATGTGGAAGTGTCTGCCCTTTAAAATGCCGGAAGTGGTTAATCTCCCGTCGCGTGCTGCTATCAGAAAGGCGGTCAAGAAGAAACACTTGTTTTCCTTCCTTGTTGAAAATACCTTGTTAGCTTATTAAAATATGTTCATAAACTAACGGAAGTATAGTTGCGGGTCTGAAATAATGGGTGTGAGTTGATGGGAGAGAAATCCAACGTCAATATTGGTCTGCCTATAACCATGGGCGTCAAGAGCATCACGTGTTAACGTCCCTCCTGACGGACTGTGCACTGAAGTTATCTCCGAGTCGGGTACAGTAGTCGGGTAAGGAGAGGTTATTAAAAATAAAGCGCGTTCGTGCGCGACAGAAAATGAATCGGCAACTTCAAATCGGTGGATATATTTGGAGGGTATTTTTGCCATTATCCCTGATGCCCCTGTAAAAATTAAAAATATAAACGTGTTCTTTACATTTAAGAATTTTCGAAAATTCCAAATTTCTTTTTTATTCATTGCTAACTTATTTACAAATATACGTATTCGAGACTTGTTTGGCTTATTTTTTAGGTAAGTAAATACCATAAAAGTACGCGTTTTCAGATCCAAAGCACACCCTAGGTTTTATAGGAGACAAATTAAAAAATGTGCTATTATTTGGTTATTTTTCGGTGTTTAAAAAAAAGATATCATACATTTTGGACTTGATTGTGATATATTTATTCTCAGAGGTGAAATACTCCCTATTGTGATGGTCTCATCCTGTTCCAATTCATTACCGAAAAAAGCAATATTGACTGGACTATAAAATGAATTTTGATTAGTAACAGAATACGATTTTTACGCTGAATAAGGATGTTTATCCATAATGTATCTAAGGTCTATGCATTGTTTGAAATTCTATTGCAGATCTAGTAATTGTCTAAACATTTTCTGCACTTTTTAGGTATTAAAATCATATTTTCACCTCATCACATTGAATTATATTGTAGTTATCTGTATGAAGTATTATTGTAATGCTTGTAGTATACATCAAATATTAGTATTACTAGTGAGATTAGGATATGCAGAAGAGTCCTTTGCCTAGTTAGCCAACATTAATATTTGCCGTAATACATAAGCAAGAAATGCATAGGCATACAAAATGTTATACAAAGAAAATATAATTTTTGTGTTAACTTTGATGACAAGTTCGTTCTCAGCGTCGTAAAAAGTATACATCTAACAATTTTCTAGTCATTAGTAATTTTTTCAGTCGATTACCTAGTGCCTGTGAGTTTTCTCTATTTTGTTAGGTAATTACATTTTTGCACCTATGAAGCGAAATTTTGGCAGGAGAGCTTATGCTTTTCGTAGTTTAAGCCTATTGTAATCCATATTGCGTGATGGTATTTCCCAGCCTTGACTGGATTGACCATTTGAATACCCTCTAGTGGCTTTGAGCATTAGAGTACCCTCAAATTTAGCGTGTAAAATACCCATATATATTTCAAATCTAATTTTAACCTTCATATATATTTTTATTTACAATATAATAGGCGGAATATTTTTATACATTGCATAATTATGAATTGGATCTGGTATGCTTTAGCACCTTCATTGAAATTAATATTGATTAAATGGATGCTAAAATAATTTGCATTTAAGACGGATATGGTTTTACAAGGATGCGATATTGACTTAAAAACAGACAGGTTCGAGGCGGAAGGTACATGTCTTTCGTTGATTGTAATAGTTCTTCTAATCCGGGTTGCGACCGAAAGCTGAACATATTTACGACTATTTTGGAGTGGTGGGAAATTAAATAAGGAGAGGAATTCTTCCAGGAGCGGAAGATGATGGGAAGAAACGAGGGAAGAAAAGGAGCCTGCTCATAGCGTCAATATGATAAAAGTCCAAGGGGTAGTGTCCTCTCCGACGGACCCATCACTGAACACTAAGTGCTCTCAACACGGCAATCGAGTACGGAGGGGTGCTAAAGTTATGCCACTGCCGGGATTAAGTTCGGGGCTCCAAGACGGTAGACGGTAATAATCGTACTGTTCGATAAATACACCTTGACATTTACACTTTAACAATCCTAAAACATGGCTTGTCGTATATAAGTACTTATTTTGATTCGTAAATAATAATTGTGCTAAATAGAACAAGCGCTTACATGAAATACGAGTAAAGAGTTATCAACAACCATAAATGCAAGACCAAAAGATATGGGTATCCAGGAAGGTAACTATTTGTTGGATCGATTTTAAGTTATGTGCTATTATATGCATTCCATAGGGATAGAAATCTTGGAGAATGCAAATAGAAGAACATATAAACGGTACTTTAGTTTACTCCCTCAACTCATTACCAAAAACCATAAAGCTAATCGCAGAATATTATAGTGATCCTCATTATAAAGATGATTTACGCATCTCATATCTGCTTCAGGATTAGTACGAAAAATACCTTTCGAACTTGACGATACTAACAATAAGATCGATAATAAAGTAAGTTTCCCTAGACAACATGATTTTCAATACAAGTGGATATTCGGTGTATTCCAAAGGAAAATTAGCCTTGCAGTGTCTTCACAGTAAGTTTAATCAAAGAAAATACATGAAAATGAAGGAAATTTTGACTAATGTCATGCACACAATTTATTCAGTTCATGCTTCAAAAATGGGATGAATGTAATAGGACTAACGACAGGTTTAGATAAAAACTTCGCTATTGTTTAGAAAAGCATATACTGTTCCCAGCGGACATGTATAAATATCTGCTTGCAAATCCCAACTCAGGTTGGTACCGTTCAATGGTTAACATATTTCCATTGCCTGTATTTTACTCCAAGAAAATTTATATTGCATTGCAATCTAGTTGCATGTTCTTTTGAGTTAAGAGGCAAAGGAAGGCCGAAAAAAGAATTTGAGAGGTCTAGTGATAGAACGAAAAGAAGAAAAATAGCAAATTTAAGAGAGAAAGCGTCAGCAACAGAACCATCGACAACCATATCCATGACATTGCGCTGCGAAGAGAATGACGCGGCAGCGAAAATAATAACTGAAATGACTGCAACAACCCCCACCCGAGGAAAACGAATGTTAAAAAAATGGAGGACAATGCCTGCAACTCAAAATGAGTTGACGCTCTGACGTTGATTGTTCATTGCAATTTAACGAAATTGCAATATGAAATACTTCGCAAGTCTGCCAAAAATGTGGACACAAGCTTTACCCTAGTTGTGAAAGGGTTAGATTTCAGAAGAATGCTTCATACCCAGAGGGCATATCAGCAAGGGAAAAAATGTGAAGTGAGCCTTCAAGAACCGCTGAACGACACAGCCTCTCGCACTATAACATCTTCAAGATTCGGAGATGAAGGACCTTTAACCTTTTCCTCATATGCAAATTGGGGTTCGATGGCAGTTCGGGATACTCTCAATAAAAGCACGTATGGTAGGAGCCGAATGCCACTGATGAAAGCATATTCGCTACATCTCTTGTACCACTTCGTCGGCTGGATGATGTGAGAGAAAGGTGAACAAGATTAAAACATTTTCGAGCGATCACTAGCCAGCTAAATAACTTTTTAATTTGTTTATATTATTCATATTTTTCATAAAGGTGAAGCTATCTGTTCAAATCTATGGCCATCGTCCAGGGTGATTTTGCAGGCCATTAATATTATTTCTAAAAAATAATTTTATGTTCTATGTAATATTTTGTTTAACAAATTTAAATATATTTAAAACAGCTTACGCTTTCAATAATAACCATTTATTAAAATAAAATAAACCCTCTATACTGCAATGGTACGCCTAGTCGATTTTTGGATTTCTTCAGTCTTCACTAATTTGTTTAATAAAAGACCCCGGACCATTTTTTGGCTAAATTCCGTAATATTTATGTCTAGAAGCATAAGAAAAAATAGTTGGGAAGATTTTGTCGTTCTATCTATAGAAATAGGGAAGATATGATTTTTGATAGCTTTTTTCGATTTCAGCCCACAGGTTTTCCCCATATCTAAAAGCGCCGGCGGCGGTAATATTAATCGGTAGGTGTTATCTCTTGATTTCGCGGTGTATATGAATAAATTTATGCATTTATTCAATTTTTAGGTGATATCGTCATATTATCAAATAATATTTACATTTTAAAAGTAATTAATAAGATTTATAAGCAATTTATTTATTTTCGCTTTTACACAAACTTTGGAATTAAAGAATTATCATCAATTGCGATATACACGTTATAGATAAAATGATATATACTGTATTTAGTATCAGGAATTGTTTCTAATGTAGGTAACAGCATATAACCATGTATATAGCTATGGAATACCAGCTCTACCGCACTTAACTTTATTTTCACGACACGGAACACATATTATAAGTTTTTCAATTTTCATTTCATTTTCTTTTCGTAAGATTCTGTGCATTTTCCGTACGTATATTTTTGGCATATTGAACATTTTATATGGTTTTGTTTCGTTTCAATTTTTTACCTTACACTGATGTCTATTTCTAATTTCTTGTATCTGAAATGAAATGAGATGGTCCCGGCTGTGACTTGATATACTCGCTACGCAGTTCTTTAGTTAAATTCAAAATAAATTTATGGCAGCTGATGTTTTGTGAGGTGATCTCTTCCTATATCACTCATGCGTTAATTGCAGCTAAATCTAGGGGAGTTGTGTTTGAAACCGTCGGAATTCTTTCAAATAGGTAACCAAGGAGTCAAGTGATACCTACACGAATGGTTTCAAAATTGAATGTGTCTGAATCTCTTTACAACATCATTAATTGTTTTCACTTGAGTTTTTCTCACCTATTCATGCAGTGTCATTTTAAAGGAGAAGGATGAATCCCTTAGGTGAATGGAAGAGATGTTTCAATTACGATTTGTGTATCGTAAGAAAGACAGCAGAAAATGAGATATTTTCACCTTTTTCAGCGCCTATAGCATTTGAAATGAAATATACTCGAAACTTGTCATCCATTCTCCCACATTATTTGTCTTTGTTCTAACGAACTGTGAAAACAGTTCATCTCTATGTATCATATTGCGCTCGTAATCTTCGGTCTCGCAAGAGTCTGCGCAGCCGTTTTCCGGGTAGGTATTCAACACCCTTAACCTGTTGCGCAGGAAGCAAGTGCGATCGTGATCCTAGATTCTAATGTTGTGTTGTGTAATATTGGTGTATTTGGCATATTAGCTGATATAGACGCAGACGCGGTAAGTTGAAACGTGAATATAATGTGTTAAATCGTGAAGGTAATGCAAAGAAATAAATATTCCCGTCTACAACTACTTTGGTTTAATAAATTGTTTTTATGCGCACAAGTAGCCATTCACGCATCCATCGTTCACGCTGACCTTCAAAAATTGAAATTGACCGGTGAAAATTACTGCTTGCGATTAATAAAAGTTAGGACATCTAATCTTGAAAAGTAAGCAGCGATAGGTTCAGTGGGTTCAGTCTTTTAATCATAATTGAAAGTCGCTTAGCGAACTTTTTCAAACATGGCATATTGCCTGATATGGAAAAGATTTTTCGTGACATATGTCCAGCACATTTCCCTCGTACTCTGATTACTGATTTGTGCATGTATTAAATTTCCTAGCAGTTTTTCTATCAATGAAAAAACTTTACCTAATAATATTGAGCCCATATGTCAATCGCATCAATAGTACTACTGGCGGCGCTTTGTTTTGACCTAGTTTCTGCACAATTAAGATACAATTAAGTTTAATTTAGCTTCCAGAATTGGTAAAATGAATATAGACAGAGTGAACGTTCAAAAATGCACACGTTTGATCGCATAGACAAAGTTTCATTTCGCTGGCACTTCTTTCTTCACCCATATTATCCTGTTTCGGGTAATTAAAAAAAATACTTGTTGGGAGGCATTTCCGTTGGTGTCATTATATTTTGGCAGTGCGTTCATAAAAGACATTTCAATAGTGATCTCCTAAACGCTTCAAACTTCGCATAGAAATATACGCACCGCGACCGCTGTTGCAGGACCTGACGTCATTCAAGATGGCAGGGATGCGAATTACGTTTTTGCGAGGGACCAGCTCGTGGCGATTCAACTGCTTATATTTTAAAAATAAAATACTTTCTGTCAAAACTGCTTTCACAGGTAGTAATGTTTTTGTTTAAACTCTACGAAAATGCCTTTATTGGAATATGTGTCCAGAGACCTATTGTGAGGTTCTGAGATCGCCCGAAGAACAGACTTTTCTGGATTATAAGGACCATGCAAGTGGAAATTCTGATGAGGTGGAGTCTTTGGACCTTATGGTGAGGTTAAAAAATTAATCAAGCGTCATAACGTAGCAGTTGTTAATATTTCTCACTTGGGACCTGTGGTATTTAAACTAAATTGTGTAGTTGTCTCAAGGTTAGTAATAGGACCTTGTGGTTTTTTCCAGGTGCAACAAGGGCTATCAGAATTTTCTGAGAGTGATACTTCTAATGACTCAATTTGCAACAGTGACGGCAAACCTACAAATTTCCCTCCTGGTCACCATGCACTGCTAGATCCTCCTCTCCCTTTGTCCCCAGTGGATCGAGAACCATCACCAATTGAAAACAACCTTGGGTTGTTTCTTAATGAGCGTCTAAATGCCAGTAGAAGTCTTTCCAGGGGTGAAATATTAATATGGGTACTGAATTACAGCACCACACATAAATTATCACACATAGCAACAGTGCAATTGCTAAATGGTTTCAATAGGTATGTTTTTCTCCCAGCCACCATTGCCTAGAACGGCCTATTGTTTTGAAAATTTAATTGATAGGCTGAATGACATGGACACGTCATATTACTTTATGTGTACGGAATGTGATCATATCCTGGGTGATTTCAAAAAGGCAACTTTGCCAACAGCACCAATGCAGTGCACAGAATGCCACCATGAAAATCATGTCAAGGACTTGACAAAGGCCAGCTTTTTCATGGTATTCAATTTAAGAAACATGATTGAATAGATATTGACAAAGCCTGGAATCATTGAGAAGATAAAAGAAAGCAACCGACTTTCTAGAGAAAAGTTGGTGGTCAATCCTGGGGATGACTGTATTATACAAGATATTCAGGATGGTTTGTTGTATAAAGCCATGTGTAGGGAAGTGCTCATGAATGATACAAACATATTATTATCAAGTGTTTTTAATACAGATGGATCACCTGTATCGAATTCATCAAAGTTGTCAGTCTGGCCTATGCATCAGGTCATCAATGAACTTAAGCCCAACTTGAGGGAAAAATTTATGCTTTTGACTGGATTGTGGTTTGGCAGCAAAAAGCCCAATATGACAACTTACCTAGATGCAATTATCAAACATTGGAATGAACTGTCGCAAGATGGATTTAGAATCTACATCCAAGGGATGACAGTGCATGTGAGATTATTTACTGTTTGTTGCTGTGTGGACTCAGGCTCGTGGGCCTGTGCAAGGAATGTCGCTGTTTAATGGATACAATTCTTGCAACTGGTGCATGCACCCTGGTGAATGGGTAATGAACTCTGTGAAATATCCTTTCAGTAAAGACCCAGCCCCGCAGCTGAGAAATCACCAGCAAGCAGAGGATGATATGCTTAATGCTGTAGAAAGAGGTGTACCTGTTAATGGTTTTGTTAAAATTTCACCCCTCATTTTTTTTTGGATAAAATGGACCCTATTGATGGATTTACCCCTGATTACCAACACTGTATGTCCTTGGGAGTGAAAAAACTTATGGATAAATAGGGCTATTCTGTAACAGATGACGCCGGCGCTATTATGACGTAGGGCGTAATTTTCGAGAGATCGGCGCAATATAACGCTTTCCTGATTCTGTAACCTAAATAGCGGCCCCTGGGGGGTCGCTATATAGCACCAAAAATAACGCCAGCCTAAAGCTCGCGTTATCTCAGATAGAGACCCCTTCAATGACTTTACTGAACTTGGAAATCATGCTGTAGTTTATTTTACTGTAGCCATGAACCTAAAAATGTTGTATTCGCGTTCATATTTGATTCCTCTACTTCGGAAAGGGAGTTAATTTGGTTAAACGTATCTTATTCGATGTATACCTGGTATCCAAAGAAATTTTCATGTATCTAAGCGATTTTATACACTCGCATATGCGAAAATATGTGAACTTACTTTATTTCACCCTACAAAACATAATACGAAAGCTAAGCCGTAAATGCGTCAATCATGAACATCTATCAACACATATATGAGATGAGTTGATTGCTAATATAGGTTAACCTTTACAGGTTAACCTTTTACATTGTGGCATATATTTGGATAGAATGCACAAAAAATTAAATTTTGTATTTATATCCATATGTTAAACGAATCAATATTAATTTTTGCATAATTAGCTGGTGCGAAATGTAAAATAGGAAAATATAAAAAAAGGCTATTAAATGACATGGTGACAATCAAACTTCTAAAGATATAACGTTATAAGCTGTGCAGCTGACAATCATTTCGTGCTGTTTAGGTCAATAAATGGGCTATTTCTCATAGGACATATTTTGGCTGCTTGCTGTTCAGCAACATTGCAGCTGCTATCCTTAAAGTCAGAGGAGGTCCCTTTTTAAATCCCTTCTCTACATCCTGTCATTCTAGGATTTCATACAATTTTTCACATACTATCATGAAAATGTTAACGGAATTTAACACGTATTTCAATCATCGGTTCAGTAAAAAAAATATTCCCCGTCCAATGAGTAATAACTAACGTTTCAATGGGCTACTTCACATTATTTTAACGTCGTAAACAACTAAACTTTGCATGATGAAGGGTTTCAATGTATTTATCATCAGAAAAATGTCTCAAACTATCAAAATGAATATAAAAGACCATTCACAATTCAAAATTGAGCACATCAACACCGCTAACTCACGATTGAACAACATTAACATCAACCCGAATTCTGTCGTCCGCAGAACAAAAACTTCGTCAACATTTGCTTCACGATATTCAACTGTTTCTACTTTGTCCCGTCGCAACAATATTTTGCGTATATTTCATTTTTGAGAGTCTATATCAAGAATAAAGTTTTCATTAAAGTTTTAAGAAATTCTTGAGGCATAATTCAATTAATTCTACCCTAACAATATAGATTTAATTAAAACTGTTTGTTCTTGCTGCCTCCTATTGGCCGCTTGGAATCTGCCCTACTAATTTTCTCATACTCTCGAGAGATTACGCCACAGCGCTATATTGCGCCCTTGGATTGGGCGTGACATAGCGCGGCGGTATTTACAGAATCGGAAAAGGCGTAATTTCCGAAGAGAAATAGCGGATGCGTAATATAGCGCCCTCAAGTTACAGAATATGCCTAAAAATATTCTTTGACACCAGAACTTTGCCATCAGGGATACAAAATCCTGCATACCTTGGTTCCCCACAAACTTTGAATGCCATCGACTCATACCTGAAAGGTATTAAAATTCCCAGTGCATTGTTTCACTCCCCGAGGTCAATTAAAGATAGATGCCAGTGGAAGAGTCATGAAAATGACAACTGGTTACTGTTTTACTCTCCTGCCATCTTAAAAAACATTTTACCTAGTCAGCACTACTCCCACTTTATGAAGTTGGTACAAGCATTCCATATTCTTTTAGGTGAAAATATCAATAAGAGAGGTATTGAGTCATCAGAAGTTCTTTTAAATGAATTCGTTCGAGATGTGGAGAGACTATATGGGAAGACATTCTGCACTTTCAATGTTCATCAGCTGTTACACCTTCCCAGAAGTGTTGTGATGTGGGAACCTCTGTGGGCACATTGTGGTTACCCATTTGAATCGGCTAATGGAAGAATGAAACGTCTGGTGAAGGCTGTTCGAGGAGTGGCTAGTCAGGTTGAGCGGCAGTTCAACTTCTCATTCAGTTCATCCATATTAACAGATATGGCTCAAGTGAGTGACCATGTACAGAGGTCATTGAACACCATATCAAACACCAAAACCTCCAAAAGGAGGCACAGAAGGGAGGGAATTTCCTTTTTGGGAAAGCCAAAGCCTCAGTTGGTGGATGCTCCTCCTACAATCCCTAATGCCTGTGTGTATCATCGAATGCATAAGGATGGACTGCTTTTCACCAGTGACCAGGTAAAGAATGAAAAAACAGACTGCTCTTTTGCTGTTCTTGATTCTGGTCAGTTTGTTAGAATAAGATGGTTTGTTCTGAGAGCTGACAATGAAGAAAAACTAGCAGTGGTATCCATTCTATCCTGCAGGTTGTTAGTTGGAATGAATCGAAATGTAAGGACAATGAAAAGCATCTTAAAATTCAATAAGAGTGCTCTAACAGTGGTATCGGTTCACAGAATTCTTAAACAGTGTATTTTTATAAAAACAAATGATACCAATTATATACTATTTGCTATACCTCATTGTCATGCTTTATCCTCATAAGGGCATTTAACAAATGTTTATACACAGGTTTTATATTTTATGTTCATTGTTTCTTTTTGGTTGGGAAGTGATATTTGATGTGCTGACTCTACTATGTGCATCTCTTGGCGAGTTGTGCATAACTTTTCAAGAGCATTGTATTTGCAATCACCTTAATACCAACTAAAAGGCTAAAATAAAGTGGATTTTTGATAAAAATTCGGACTATATCATTAAAACAGTAACCATAAATTGGTATGATTCATCTATCTGTGGCACTTCCATTTCAGTGTAACAGCATGTTATACGTTGCCCTTTCCTCAGCATATATTACATTCCATATAGGTTCCTTAAGGAACTTGATGTGGAACGATGTGGACGATGGGGAACTGAGGAGCATGCTCACTTTGCTTTTCCACATCGTCCACATCATTTTTCCACATCGTCCACATTGCCCACATCATTTTTCCACATCGTCCACATCGCCCATATGGACTTTTGATATGGAACGTTTTGACCAGGGTAACGTTCGTTTTTCAACCAAGTGAGTATTTCGTGCTCTCATTCCTGTCGTTCATTAACCTTGTATTTCCTAATTTTTCATCCAGTTTTCAAATTTACGAAAGAATTTAATATCACGAAAGTTTAATTGGATCATCATTGTTAGTTCGTTGATGAAACTAGCGTAACTATAGGGTAATTCCACCAGAAGTCAACCAATTTTGATGAAAGTGGTTGCTGACCCATTTTTAATTTTTTTTATAATTTGTACATAGGTAGATGCATATATATAGATTACGTATCAGTTCTCTTTATATTTTTAGAGAAAATAATGTCCGAAGTACGGGCATTATTGCATGTGCCGGTAGAGTAAAAATGTCACTTTTTGACGCTAGCGATTATTGCTACTATTTGCATGTTTTTAAAGTTAGAGCAGTCAGTGTAGGTTATGATGATATGTTAGTTTCCTAAGAATATCATATTTTTACTAGGTCCCCCTTTTGAGATATGTGACCTTGAAAATGTCAAATTTTGATTTTCCGCCCATTTTGGATTTGTTTTGGTAGGTCAGGGTGGAAGTAGCTCAGTTTAGCGTTTCGGAACTCACTTGTTTCATTTGAATCCGATTCTACCCGCTCAGAAAACAAAGACGGACGTCGCACTGTGGGCTGAAATCGAATATTCTTGGCCAAAATTGATTTTTTTCACTTTTTATTTCGGAAAAAACGATGATATTTTCTGAATATGCAAGAATCATTGTCCAAAATACTGAAAGAATTTTATTTCTAAGTGATTTTTTTAGACTAGCAGACGTCTGTGAAATTCATAGAAAATGATCAAAAATTACTTTCCATTTTTTTGGTGAAAACTGAGGGAAGAGTTTTGCTACTGTTCCGTTTTAATGTGAGACACGTAATTTTTAAGCATACCATCATAATAATATGTATGTTGCAAACCAACTATAGTGAAAATTTAGATTTTGTTGTTATATTTTTTAAAATTTAATTAACAATTAAAATATGCTATATTTTCGGTATTTTTACCATAAAGTAGGAAAAAACTTTATGTTAGCAGTCTTTAGCGACAAAAATATTTATACCAAATTATAAAGAAAAGTGTCAACTTAAATGTTCAAAAGAAAAATCCTGCCCCAATCTGCCACCCCACCTCTCCCATCAAGTTATGTATCCAGAGGTCCAACCGCGTGGCGCGGAGCTGAGATGCGGAAATTCGTTCAGAATTTGTTACAGTTATGGATTACTCAAGAAAAATGAGACAACACTCGTGTTTTCCACACCAGTATACATTATGCACTCTATGTAAGCCTTACTGTTCCATTTTTTCCATTATCACATTACGATTTTAATTAGAAAGATAACATTTGCAAGGTTCAACGCGTGCGCCGGCAAGTCGGAAACTTGTCTCATGAAGTGGGCGGCTGCAGGGGAATATTTTCTCATCTTTGGGAAACCCAATTTTTTCCGTTATGCACTCACATATATTGCTTTTCACACATTCCTGAGCCTTTTAACTATCAGCAGCTAATACCTTCGAATAAGGAAAAGGTACAGCAGTGGTCGCGGTCACTACCCGGCCGACAGCGGTAATCCCCTTTGTCCGATAACCCTACCTTATATTCGTTTGTGGAAATGCCGCTCATTGCTTTATTGTCTCGTCCCTGAAAAGGGGTTTTTGCACTTTTGCGGATCGCTTCTCTTGGACACGTGCGGACGAATTCTACGAAGTAGATCGCATGGGTTTTCCTACAAATGCTTGTTTCCAATTGGTTGAAAAAATTCTCTTTTTCACGATTTTACTGAGCAAATTAGTCAGGTTTTCGTCGTGAGTGCGAAAGGATCTCAGTGCTTGTACCACGGAATCCTAAAACCAAGAGTTCTCTGAAGCTCAATTTCCCCAGAGCGTGAAATTTCAACGTGGAGGCCGAACTAGAGGATACTAAGGATCGATAATAAGGTAAGTTTCCCTAACAAATTTCTCCATTATTGTGCGTGTATTATGGAGGGAACTTTATTCTAATTTTGATTTCCTTCTCCAGTGATTAACAGTATTGACATTCCGGATTAGAAAAAAATGGACCCCACGTATGTGACCCGAAAAGAAATGCATGCTGTGATTTTCAATGGAAGTGGAAATTCGGTGAATTCCAAATAAAAATTAGCTTTGCAATATCTTCACAGTAAGTTTAACCTAGGAAAATACATGAAAATTTAAGAAATTTTGACGAATGTCATGAACGCAAATTTTTTCAATTCATACTTCAAAAATGGGATGAATGTAATAGGAATAACGACAGGTTTAAACAAAAATTTCGTTGTTGGTTAGAGAAGGATATACCGTTCCCAGCGGATATGTATAAATATCTTTTTGGAAATCCCAGCTCAGGTTGGTGCCAATCATTGGTCAACATATTTCCTTTGGCTATATTTCACTCCAAGGCAATTTAGTATTGCTATTACATTCTAGTTTCAGGTTCTTCTGAGTTAAGCGGCAAAGGAAGGCCGAAAAAAGATTTTGAGAGGTCTAGCGAAAGAACTAAAAGAAGAAAAGTGGCAGATTTAAGAGAGAAAGCGTCAGCAGCAGACATTTCGCTGGCCACATCCATGACATTGCGCTCCGAAGGGAATGAAGTGGCAGCGAAAATAATAACTGAAATGACTACAAAAATCCCCACCCGAGGTCAACGAATGTTAAAAAAATGGAGGTCAATGTCTACACCTCAAAATGAGTTGACGCCAAAGGAGGCTCTTTCGTTATTTGTTGATTGCAATTTAACAAAATTGCGATATAAAATACTTCGCAAGACTGCCAAAAAAATTTGGAAACAAGCTTTACTCTAGTTATGAAAGGATTAGATTTCAGAAGAATGCTGCATATCCAGAGGGCATATCAGTAGGGGGAAAAATGTGAAGTGAGCCTTCAAGAACTGCTGAACCACATAGCCTCTCGCATTATTAGGTTTTTTGAATGCCTACTCCGAGTCTCTTATCGCTTGAAAGTAAAGAAATGGAGGGTGAGTAGAAAATTTGGTTACATACACTCACATATTCAAATAGTGTACCATTTTTTCCATTAAGGCATATTCATACCATAATTTCGTGACATCCTTTTAGACCAAAGCTACCAATGGAAGCAAAACCGAATTGGAAAGAAGGGAAAAGAAGATTCAAGATTCGTTTAAAACAAAAATGGGGCTTTTAATTGACGTTCCAAAGCCTGGTTAAGGGACGACTAATGATGGGAACACTGCCCGACGTTTTTTTTTCTAATCCCAAGCTTACATCAGAAATTATCGGTACCTATGTTAGCCAATAATAACTTAAGATATGTCTTTTTTGTTTGTTAATTCCCAAATTTGGCATTCACATTCAGAATTTTTGTGGTAGGTTACGTGAGAATATTGTTTTCTTTTTACCGAACTAGGTATTAACGAGGAACTTATTGCAAGGTTTGCCACAATTTTGAAAGCACTATCTTTTGGGCTTGAAATAAATTACGGCACTTTCAGCGATTACTGCTCAAAGACCGCTTCCCTCTATGTGAAATTGTATCCGTGGTATCCGCTCACGGTGTACAAGGTACTATTTCATGGAGCATCGATTGCAAAGGCAGCAGTGCTTCCCATTGGCCAGCTGTCGGAGGAAGCTTTGGAATCTCGGCATAAAGATATAACAAGGTACCGAGCAGACCATACGAGAAAATTTTCCCGTTTGGCTGAAATGGAGGATCTTTTCCAAAGGCTCCTCCTAACTTCGGATCCCCTAATATCTGAAAGTTTTATTAAAAAATGTAAGAAGAAATGTTTCGGAAGAAACACGATATTTGCTTATGATGGAGGAGCCAACAACGGATGAGGACAGCGATGATTTTCCGACGAAGACCTATAATGGGTTTATGAATTAATTTTTCGGGTTATATCAATTGTAATATTTATTTTTTAACTTTTTATATCATGTTTCAAGATTTAAAATACTTCTACAGTTATATCTTGTGTAGGTAACAACAATACAATCGCTGACCCTTATTGTTATATTGTATATTATATATTGTTTATAAAAAAATATTTTAATATATTTAATGTGTAATATTTTGTTTAAAAAATTAAAATATATTTGAAACGGCTTATTTTTGTATTTAAAACATTTTATTAAAATAAAATAATCCCTCTGTATTGCAGCGGTACGCCTAGTCGATTTTTGGATTTTTTCAGTCTCCTCAAATTTGTTTCAAAAAAAGGCCCCGGATCATTTTTTTGGCAAAATATTGTCATACTTATGTTTAGAAGACTAAAGCAAAATAGTTGGGAATATTTTGTCATTCTATCTATAAAAATAGGGAAGCTATGATTTTTGACCAGCTTTTTCCGATTTCAGCCCACAGTGCGTCGTGCGCTCGTATCACGTGATCATTCAAGGAATCATGTGAGCAAAATTAGAACATGTTCTAATTTTGATCGCATGATCATGCGAATGAATTTCATGCGAGGAGATTTCTGTATTACACGACGCATGAACTTCATGCGCATGATTTCATTCGCATGATCATTCGCCATGTAAAACGGCCTTAAGACCTCCTAATGTAGGGCCGTAAAGAGGTCTTACAGCACGAGTCACGGAGACCTCTTCACGACTCCTGTGTTGACTGGGAAGCTAATGCAATAGTAAAGATAACGAGAACAGTAACTACCTATGTTTAGAGCTGCCCATTTTATGCCTCTATCTATGAAAGGAATAGACAGTAAAAACTGAGTAATTATCCATTAATGGGCTAAGTATTCCACCACAACCCAGGAGATTATGAGCTTGGTAGTGTCCTTCTTTTTTCATGGTCAAGACCTATATGGCTAAGAGATCCCCAGACCAAGAAGACATTTGGTCCGACTGGAATGTGCGAAACTCAAAGAGTCTCTTGAGTCAAGGGTGTTCAACGCATTATGAATCGTCCGATTTAACGGTTTCTCATCTCACCATGATCTCAAGGCTCTAGTAGTTCTTGTGAGTTGCCATCAGCGTCGCCACCGTGGAAAGTGGAATGGGCAGTTGAGAGGAGGTGCCTGATGTGTCGCAGCTGGGATTTTTCGGGGGCGGCGACTGGAGAGCTTGCGAAATCGGCAAGGCGATCAAGTTACTGTAAGCACAGATAAAGGCGAGAGCTCTCTTTCCGGAGCCGAGTGTGAAATGTTTTCATCGTTCTAATTGTAGTCGAAAGTAAGAAAGGTGAGCAATTACCTAAAATTGAAAACACCTAAAGGGTTCTGGCATGGAGGAAGAATAGGAGGGCTCGCTTCGACGTTTTTTCGTATGCCTATAGACGGCAGCACAGGCGTATTCAGTAGCGCCAATTTCTACGGCTGACTTACATACTACTTGCTGGCGTCGACGAGAAACCTATATAGGCCCTTATGGGAGTGAGCCTTCCCATTCTAATCCCTGCTAGTATGATGGCGCACGGGCGGTCAACTCAATGAAAAAATAGTTTGACAAGATTTGGAGGTGAAACTCAAAACGTGACGTGTCGACACATAGCACATCTTCGAATGCCTACCGTAACTAGCTGAGATTTTAAAGGCAATTTCAGCCATGGAGCACGCAGTTCCACATACAACCGCTAGATGGCAGAACTTGTACAGATTCATCATTCCTTCTTTACTATAACATATATTCTAGATACTATTAAGTCCGTTAATTTTTTCGTTTTAATCAAGTTTTCGGCGTTAAGTACAGAAACCCTGAATGGGAAACAGTGCATGATTGATTAAGTAAGGAAAAAGTCCAAGCTCAACTTGCTAATTTCGCATACATACGGCTAATTACTAATTGAGAAGCCACACTTATCACTAAATTCTTGGCAGTTTGCACTAAGTTTACTATTCCAAGACCGTTCTACTTCATACATGAAGTAAATACTGCATTGTCTTCATCGATGGAAATTAAATATCGCCACCAGATGTATATGACAAGGCGCAAACTCTGAAAATAAATACGTGGACAGGAATTCATATTCAAAAGAAATAGAAATTTGTATCTTTTGTACAAGAAGAAGTTTATTTGATTGGCAAAAATTACAAATACACCAGTATTGGTCAAATCACGATTTGACCAATCGTCATTTTTCAAGATAGAAGTAACAAAATATAAATAAGCTATTTTTATTCAGTAACTCATCTGCAGCCTCCATTACAAAAACCTGCCTGTTATGTAA
The DNA here is from genome assembly GCA_933228895.1 of Platycnemis pennipes. NCBI lineage: Eukaryota > Metazoa > Arthropoda > Insecta > Odonata > Platycnemididae > Platycnemis > Platycnemis pennipes. The sequence continues at coordinate 70,163 of CAKOGI010000026.1, read as the reverse complement.
ACGATTAATTGTCAGAAACAGAAATAATTTTTCATTAAGATCTGCACAAGTCCCACAAAATATCAATGATACAGCAAGTGACTCACTTACAACAGATTTGATTTAATAAAAAATGTTACCATAGCTAACAGTGAATTCACATCAACTGCATGCTAGTTAATTCAACAACATAAAAGGCATTAAAATTAATATTTAACTGTAGTAACATCTATTCCAATTAAACATGCCCACACAGCACACACAAAATTTATGCCGTGTAAAATATGCATAAATGGATTGGTATAAATAGTAAATAATATTCCGTCGATTATATACATATTATTTGAATAATATGCGCACACTGCAAATAATATGTAAATATTATACCATCTAAGATTGCGAATAATAGGTGCATAATATGTACATATTTTTTGAATAGACTACAATCGACGTCTTGCAAATAAGATCGACTTCGACCATCTCGAAAATCAAAATGGCAGTCATGTTGATAAGCCGGAAGCGCGAGAAAGAACTAGCTCCTCCAATATTTACGTTTTCTGGTACATAATTTGTGATCGCAGAAGCTTAATTTTAATTCTAATGGACAGTTAAGTGACGGTGAGTACCTAAATGATTGTTATGACCAGTGATTGGGTTGAAGATTATTTACGAATTCGTCATTGTATTTTTCTGCCTTCCATGTTGATTTTTTAAATTGCTGCCAATTGACTCTATTTCTCATGTTTCAGGCACATACAGTCTTTAAAATATTGGGACATTAGGAATGATCCAACGACAATTCAGATCATCGTTCACCTATTTGATAAACGTGAAAAGTTTTGTGTGTGTTATGACAGTGCAGTGACTTTCGATGATATTTGAACGAACCAATTGTTGGAAAAAAATAGTTTCGATTTTTAGAAGAGCGTTGTTTTTTTAAGAAAACTGTTGGTTTTTGTACACCCAGTGAACACTTTACAATTAAATGTTATGGAAAAATCAAACTTGATCGCTACTTTTTATTCACATGCAATGTATACAACACATCAATGGTATAAATTTTACATTAAATGTGTATATATATATCGTATAATGTCCTCATAAATTGCATATATATTCGTATAATATGCAAACATTATGCCATACCATCAGTGCATATATTTTGCATATTATGCGCATATATCGCAATTTATGGGGACATTATACCATTTATATGCACATTTTATGTACATATTACGCACATGTTATACCATTGATGTGGCATAATATTCGCATAATATTGGAATATTATGTGCATATTATTCACTTTGTGCTGTGTGGGTGGAGGGGCACAGAATGGCTCAATGGCACAGAATTCTCAATTGACATAAAGGCATAATGATCCTTCATCAATGACAGGTTCATAACAATGGACATAAACAAATAAGTTACGTATCTACACTACCAGGCCAATATGCCTTGAAACTACAGAAATTTGGATGAATTGCTATGAAATCCAGGAAAAATTTGCATTAAAATATATCAGGACCGAAGTTAATTAATGCCCTGAGCTTGCCATCATTTAGGATTAATAACACAGATGCACACACTAGCACAGGTGCACAAACTTCAGTGATGAGGTCCACATCACAATGAAAACAGGTTAAACACAGCTTTGATAAAACTCAAGCATAAACTCATTTCTGCAGAGCAATCAGCTCTGACAAAACAATGTTTTCATTTGAGGACCATACATTTCCTAACCCCCGATAACTAATAAATTGTAATGAATCATAATTTTTAGCCTCGATAGGAATATCCCTTGAAGTTATTCAAACAGGCAACCCCACAAAACAAGCCCATTTACAAACACCGTGTAGGCTATAATCAATTAATACTAATAGCACATAAGTTTACAATTACAATACTGATACAAAAGTATACATTTTGAAAAAAATCTATTTCCCAGGTCATTATAGAGCAATTACGACATAACCAACCAAATAACTTAATCAGACAAGGATGTGAACTAAATTTTCCAAGGACATATGAAACCTTCAACGACAGGAGTTTGAACACATCGTCAAGGAGGTGAATCCTACCCTAAACAAATGTTGTCTTGCAACGAGGTTCGGTAATAAAGCGTTTAGGAACATAATTAATATAATTTAAACGAGGATACTTAGGAAAATTTCTTTAACACAGTCCGGGTGAACTGTGGTTCGAACACACACCCCAAGAGCTAAGGAAGTCACTAGGGTCATCAAAACGTTATTAATAGTAGTGTATTGCTCCCCAAATACAATTAAGTGCTTCACAAAAAACACCTGGATAATACAATTGGAGGACGAAGGTAGAAAGCAGCAGACTTACACATTATGATGAGTGAAACAGGCAAAACTTTTACGAACATGCGATGTACGTCGAAATGTTTCCTTGGCACTTACGACCAGCAAGAAGACATCAGGGACAATCCATTGCCTAGAAACTCGTGAGTGGCGAAGGAAAGCCAGCCTATGTATGTCCACAAACACTTTACACAGACCACCTCCACAAAGCAACTAAGATCATTGCTATAATGTTGTTGTTTATGTCACTCGCCTTATTAACGTTAACCTTTAGCTGGTAAGTATTTACAAGGTCATGAGGCAGTAGCGAGATTTAGTCGAAAAAACTTCGTCAAAATGACGGTTATTTGAAAGTTAACATTAGCTTTTCAGCACATCAGCAATCGCTTCCACACTTTCACTATGCCAAACGGGGCATAAATCGTGCTAACTACGTTTAAACAAACGACCATAACAAGATATGACTTCAGAATTAACAAAGCACACGTCGCATAAACATTCATGATACACTTTCTCCTACAGTAAACGACAAAAACACAATCAGGAACTAAAACACCACGAATAACACACAACCATCTTGCTCTGCGTGTTGACTAATGCGTTGTTACAAATTTGAATGCAAACGTTCGCTTCCCCGACCAATTACAGACGAGCTACAAAAAATGTAAAAAATAAAAAAATAGTTCCGACTTCCGGTACACAAAAAAAATATTTAAAAAATAAAAAAGTAGTTCCGACTTCCGGTAGGCGCTTTGAGATGGCTCAGAACGCAGTCAATGGTTTGCCCGGGAAGATGAACGGGGGTGGTCGACACCGTCAAACGGTCAACACCATGGGGATTTCATTGGCGCCGCGGCCGTTCCCCTAAGTTCCATACCCTCTGCGAACGGTGTTTGGAACTACACGACTACCCCCCACCCTTTCGAGGTCAAGGGAGGGGGAAATTTCCCCCTCCATGCATCCCTGTTGATTTGAAATAAGGGAAGCAAACGCAGTGTCAACGGCTATCGGAGAATTACTGAGGCGGTCGAAATCTGTGTTTTTGTTGTAATTGACGCCTGAATTTGGATGTGGAATGCAGAAAGTGCTGTATTGAAGGTTGATCTGCTCCCGGAGAGAAGTACTTGAGAGGTAGGTGCAATTTTAAGATACAGTATGCTGTAATCTGTCCTTGCCCCACTATGTGTCCGTTAATGAACCTTATGAGTGCCGTTGGACGTAACTATTTTGTTGTATGTTAGTATTCGAGAAGCGACAGTAGTTGCCATGTTGTGTTTTTGTTACAAATTTCATCCTTGCAATGAAGTATACTATTTTCTTCGATGTTGATTGCATTGAAACATTCTTCTCGATTGCATTGAAACATTCATCTTAATTGTATTGAAATAAGTATTATATTGTTTTGTGTGTTGAATAGTGGTATTTACATAAATAATGTGAAAGTATTCGTTTTCGTCAAGTTCTTGTTATGTTATGAAAATGATAACTCACCAACTGGCGAACCGTTATGCCCGGCATGTGAGTTTTATAAATCACAGTCGGAAGCTGTTTTGTCGGTGAATCTTTGTGCTGAGCCCGTTACTCAAAACAATTTGTTTGTTATTATGTTTCATAACTCGTAATCTTCACTTGCTGTTCCTTTGCTGTATCTCGTGTGAACTGTCGTGTGTAGCTCGCAGCCTGGTGACAATGGTGTTCGCTATCATGCAATCGTCATCAAAATATCCCAAAGAAAATGTATGTGGCTAGTGCCTTCTACTTTCAAATACATTCTCATCTATTAATGTTGATGTATGGTTTCAGGTGTTTTAGGCAAAGATGGACTTGCCACTACATAGTTTTTTATGGAGGTGGACTCTGCTTTTGACAGCTTAAATGGAACCATGGACCACACGCCCATGCACCTGCCGAAGGAACCTTTGAAGTCAGCTGTAAGTTAGGTGAGTCCTCATGTGAAATTCTTGGAATCTGCCTATCTGAATATCATTTTGTGACAGTCCCTGGGCAAAAGTCAGTAATCCACCCTCCTTATCAGAATGGGTAGTTAGCTTATATTAAATCAGGAATGTTGTTGTCGGACCTAGTAAAAAGAACAATGCTGGCATTTGTGAACCCACAACCTTATTCAAGACCCGGTTGAAACTTTTTTTTTCAGTATTATTAGGCAGAATTGTGATGCAAATCATAACCCTTTCATTTAACAGTTATAGGAGCATGACTGCTGTAATTAACTATTTAATTTATATCCAGGGACAAATATATAAAATTGAGGATGGGTGCAGCCTATTAATAGTTGTCTTCTTTTTTCCTTCAGTAAGATGCTGAATCTAGACAGCATGAGATCAACAGAAGCTATAAAGGAAGAGAACTAATATTGAGTTGTAAGAAAATTAGTGTTCAGTTGTAAAAATTCAGTTGTGCCCATAAAAATTCGTGTGGCAATGATATTCCTTGAAAATCCTCCTGTGACCTTTGTGATCCATTCCTCACAATAGACCCTAGTTTATTTCAGGATAGCTTCGCTTTATTTTTTGAAAATGAAGCTCATAACTGATCTTTCCCTTCAGGAGAATTTCTTTCTATAATTGAAGGAGGTATCACGGCTGCCAGAAGAGAGCTACAGATCATGAAAGAAACCTCTCCACATTCTCCAATTTTGATTTTTTTCAGGTGCAACAGTCATCTTACTGATTTAAGAATTTTTTTCATTTCAGCTGTCACCAAAGTGCCCATTAAAAATAATGTATCGATAAGAGGAAGATGAAACTGAAAAAAATCATTTAATTTCCACAAATTATGCTGTTGTGATTCTATATCCATGTATTATCTTTTGCCAGAGATGTGTAACTGTTATGCTCAAGCCTTAGTTTTCCCCAAGTTTATGAGTAATTTAATATGGTAATTTTTTGTTAATATGTTGTGCTATTGATTTGCTTCCTTTCACTCCAAATATGGCTCAAATTATGTTGTAAATATTGTCAAGTGATTATTTGGAAGATCAGTTAAATGGTGTACAGTGATTATCCTCTACCCTGATACAGGCACGTAGCCAGAAATTTGCTTCGGGTGGGGCTAAGTCTTGCTTAACTTAAAACAAATCAGCCTTGCCCATTCGGTGTCGACATGTTACAATTCTCTTGCCTTAACTTTCAGTTCTTGATATTTACTTTTACTGTGCCCATGCTTATCTCTTCTCATTCGTAAAATTAATTACTAAAATCAGAACAACAAAGTTATTGGGAAAACTTTCAGGGGGGGCTGAAGCACCAGAAGCCCCCCTGGCAATGAGCCTGCCCTGATATTCCGGTGGACCGTATGGTTTCTCATATTCCTTATGTAGGCTTCTGTGGTGCATCAGCGCTGGAGATGCTAGTCTTCCAGTATTTCTGCTGCGTAGTCCATTTCCTTGGATGATGGTTTCACTGGCATGACAGACCGCACCTTGACCAAAAAATCTGTTAACCAATGAGAATGCATTGGGGTTGAACATGGGAAGTACATAAGATGGACAGAAAGTGAAGTATCAAACACTTATAACCCGAAGGTGCTGACTGAAACACTGGCGACACCATCATCCAAGAAAATGGATGTATGCAGCAAAAATCCCAGAGTACTAGCATCTTGGTTTCTCATATGCCTATACAAGCTGGTGTTGCTTGTTTGCACAAGCTTTCTAGGTGCTGGCACAAATTATTCTCCATAATTTGTACCAGAAAAATCAGTCGTTAAAGGGCTGTTTATGCATTTAAACTTTACACTTACTTCTTTGACTGGGGATCTCTTTGCCACATGGGTCTTGACCATGGAAAAGAGGCGCTACCAAGGTGGTAGTGGAATAATCAGCACATTGATGGATAACTCCTCACGTTTTACCAACTATTCCTTCGTAGACAGAGGCATGAAATGGACAGCTCTAAGCATAGTTACTTTCCTTGTCATATTTACTGTTGCATTAGTATTAGTTTTTATGGTCTACCTCACATAAAATTGGTACTATAAAGTAAAATACTATGAAGTGATACTGACATTTTTCTTTCTATTGATTGTTTTGCAGGAATGCTTTTTGAAGAGCTGATGAGGAGTATTGGCATTCAAATGGCTGTATCAATTTCTTAAATGTAAATTTGTGAAGTATGGAAACTGTTGTTAAGCTGTTTTGTTATTAAGCTGAAGTGTGTAACAGTATAAGTAATTAAATGAGTCTTTGAAATCAGTTTTTTTATTTGCTACCCTTGGTTCCAATGATCATGTTGAAGTGCCTATTTTTTGTTTCTTCGCGTATGTGATCTTATTTCGTCGTGTTAGTTTCATGCAGTTTTATGGGAATTCTTCAGGTGATGTTTGTGTACTGTCACTATGACTTAAAGGTATTTCCTGATATGGGTAAGGAAACGATCATCAAATGAAGAGGATGGACAACATGGAGGCACATCAGAGTATTTTTACCATCGCGTGCACGTAATAAGTATTAAATTTTAAGAAAAGAATAATAAATAAAAGAAAATTTAAAAATATTAGTATTTGAACTGCGCGCCCCGGCGCGGTTATGGCGACGGTGGCGCACCCTTCGAACAGTGTTTGGGACTAAAACTTAGGAAAGCGCCTTATACGGGAGTGGATAGAATCTGGTCAACACGTTTTTGGTATGCCCACATATTCAACACTACTCTTTCACCGGGTGGAGTCGTCGCATACTATAATTTAGATGGCCGCCATTTTTAATCCACATATCCCTCAACAAACTTACCGGGAAAGGAGACGTCTCTTATGTTTATAAGAATACGCAACTCAAGTTGCTTTATGGTTCAAATAACTTTTTAGAGCAAGAAGGAGCTTTGTGTCATTAATTTAAAATGTGAAAATCGATAAAAGTTACGAAAATCACATTTTTAATGCATAGAATTTAAGTCGCGAATGAAGATAAAGGGAAGCTCATCCTGGCGGAAAGTGTCACAAATTTTATTTTTGATGCAATTTAGTGAATGAAAGCTATAAATAATAGTGCCCGAAAGGAAAACTAAAGCAGCTCTCCACTAAGTTTTTCGACCGGCTATCTCTTCATATTTACGTATTTCTTCTCTTTCACATTCTAACATAAACACATTAAAAATATTTATAGCCAGGCTAGACAGGCTAGGATGAAGCTCTCCTGAGGCAGATAAGGATTCAATCAGCACTCAAGGAGTTGGAGCACCAACGGGTGTGATGAGCTATGGAGTTAAAGTATAAAAGGGTATATTGTATGTTTATAGGCAGGTCCTCAAGTAACATAGTTACTGCATGAACTTGGGTGTTAATGTTTGCTGAGATGTTTTGGTTAGTGGCATTTCATAAAAAACATGCATGCATTACAAATTCATACCATTCAGGCAGGCTGAAAAAAGTCCCAGAATGAAATGCTTCTTCCGTTTATTTGTTAAAAAATTATTTTTTTAGCATCTCCTTTCTTTTATATGACCTTGGGTGATGCTTTGCATAACTAAGTACTCTTCAACAGCATATATTTTAAATTTTTTATGGGTGCACCATAACATTACCACTGCCAAAGAATTTCTGCTAACCGTTCATAAAGTATATATCTTTGTGCATGCCTATTCTATGAATAATAATGCTATTACGTGTGGTTTTTGTTGCTTTCAACTCATTAATTTTATGATTCTTCTTTTAGAAACAGTACAGTGATTAACATCCGTTTGTGCTCATCCATTGGTAACTCCCTTGAGTGCTGCATCCTGGCTTCCTTCTCTCCTGATGGCCCTTGGTGCTGTGGATGTACCTGCACTGCTGTGATCCACACTGTTTGCCTACAACTCTGGGATGGTGCTTGTGGAATGCTTCTGCTCATGCACACTTTTCTCTCTGCCTTTCTCTACTGCTGCATGCCCATTCTCTGCCTACGATTTGCCTTGCTGATAACACTGCATCTGATTTCTTACACTCGTGTATGTTCTTGTAGTCAGGCCTGGTGACAGGATTTTCGGGCCCCTGGGCAACTGGGCCCCCTAAATCCCGGCAAACCCCCTCACTCAATTTAGACCAGAACTTTCAGGTTATTTTATAACCAAGACTTAACTGATTATCAGCCTTTTCTTCAGAAGAAAGTTGCACACTGTCATACATTATCTTTTGATTTACTATAAATTACCCTTTTTTTAAATGAAACACGTGTCAGTGGAATGGGATGGGGAAACAATTTCAAAATGAAACATTTTTTGACGGTGTAACAGACTATACACTTTCATTGTACAGTAAACAAAACTAGAACTAACTTGAACTTGAAAATTTTATAAAAAGTTATAATAAAACTTACTTTTCTTTTTTTCAAAATTAGCATATCCACAATTACGCCCATCTTTTCGGAGATACGGAGATAATTATATCACCACCAAATTAAAATGAATTCAGATTATTCACTTCTACTAACCTTTGATTACACTACAACTCTCTCAATCAAAACAAAAGACAGCAGAGATTGAGTAAAATAATGTAAGTTAAGGGTTTTGACAAACAGAATATATTTTGTTGTGCTTCAATATTAAGCTATTTTCGATAATTTGTTTCCTTCCTGTGTGCATAATTCAAGTAAAGTAGAAACTTAAGTTTTCCTAGAATAATAAAGTCTAATGAGACGTATAAATCCGGGATATGCATATTATAACGCAGGGAAAATGAAAGATTTGAGTAGATTTTCTCGATGAACAACCAAAAGCTCCGCGGTGTCCAAAATGTACCTGTCCATCTCCAAAAGCCAGATGACTACAAGAAGTAACACCGAGTCCTTAAAACCAAAACCACCCAGATGACCCGGTCAGCAAAAGTGCACTTCCAATGTAACTAATTCTGATAGTGTATCTTATCAAAGTGTACACAAACATCCTATAAACTTTCTATTTTTGAATATCCAATCCCTCAGGAACAAGGGTTATGATCTTGAGGTAATCCTACAATCTTTGAATGTTGATATTCTACTTATATGTGAACACTGGCTGAGTACTTCTGAAATTTCCCAATTCTGCCTGTCAGGCTATGACCTGAAATCTTATTTTAGTCGTTCTCTTCAGAAAGGAGGTGGTGTAGCGATTTATTCGCGACCCGGTATAGATATCTCTTGTCTTAACATTAGTGAATGCTCTGAGATGGAATTGGAATGCTGTATTGCTAAGCTAAACATCAACTCCTCCATCTGTGCAATCTACTGTGTTTACCACTCCCCAAGTGGCAATCTTAAACATTTCATTGATGCTCTCAATGATGTAATCTTGTTTACTTCGTCCAAAAGTGATATAATATGATTCTATGTGGAGATTTTAATGTTGACATCTTAAGTGACTCATCTTGTAGATCCGATTTTTGTAATATGCTTGAGAGCCATGGTGTCATGATCATTAACGATGTGCCTACTAGAGTGACTAAATCCTCATCATCTATGATTGATCTACTCATTTCTGATATACCACCTAGGGATTTTGTATGTAATACTTTAACCTCTATACTATCTGATCACCATGCTCTTCTTTTCTCGCTTGAGTCCTTGAACAAAGCCTCTTACAAAATCCCTCATCTTATCCATAAGAGAACTTTTGATTATGAATCAATCATTAACCTTGTAAATTCAATAGCTCTTGAAACCTGGGATGATATTTATGAAGCAGGACATGCAAAAGACAAATTTAAAAAATTCATTGATACCTTCACCATGTATTTCAATGCAGCTTTCCCCAAGAAATACCTCAGATGTAGACCGAAAGACTCCAAAAGAAAGCTCTACTCCCATGACCTAGTAGTTGAGAGTCGACGCCTACGAGAGCTTCATCAGGAAGCTAAATATGTTGATAATTGCCTAATGGCCTCTTACAAACAATCTCTTAAGGTCTTTAAAGAGCGAGTGAGGACACACCGCAAAATCAACAACGAGATGTACATCACTTCCTCGACCAATCCCATAAAATCAGCATGGGATGTTATTAAGTGCAACACCAAATCAGGTCAACATAATGCTATGCATGATAAATTCAATTTCAATGGTACACTAACTACAGATCCTGTAATAATTGCTACCAATTTCAACTCAACTTTCAGCAGAAAAACCACTGACTCCCCTCCCCCATACCCATTACTCACCAAAAGCTCTCCATCCTTTAGGTCCTTTTTTCTTTATCCCACTTGTCCCAGAGAGGTTCAAAAAGTCATAGAATCCTTTCCAAATAAATGGTCCTCAGGTTTTGATGAAATCCCCATTCCAATCATCAAAGCAGCTAACAAATTCATATGCCATCCCTTGGCAGACATCATTAATTCCACTTTTGACAATGGATATTTCCCCAACTATCTTAAGTTAGCCCACGTTACCCCTATTTACAAAAAGGGCTCCCGGTCAGATCCATACAACTATCGGCCTATATCCATTCTCTTGTGGCGGCAGAATTATAGCAGACGAGTCGCGGCCGCGTTTCGGCCGGCAATTATTAGCAGCTTCCGCCGGCGGCCACCAGGGCCCGCCATCAAGGCGCGGGAAGTAAAGCTCTGTATTTAGAAAGTACGGCCAACTACGTCGTCTGCTGGGGCGTCCGCCATTTTTGGCTCATGCGCGCAGTAGAATCATAAGCGCTCTTCGAAAAAAAAGGCTAATACTTCCATTAGGTTGAACGTTATTCGTATTCTGATGTTAACTATCGAGTGGAAGCAATTTTCTATTACTTACACGCTATATTTAAGAAATGCCAGTTCTTCCAACCCCTTTCATTGGACGAAATACTCGCATACAAATGACTTTGGATGCCTCTACGTATGCCGACGAAAGACGATCACTATATAATAATTCATTCATAGGAAGTGATTCATAGGAATTTAACTTCTCACCCAGTTACCTTTCTGAAGTAAACTGCACATGCGAATGCATTCTGGTCCCGTTTTTATTGTCGCATAGAGCTTAATGCCCTCAAATGGATTTTTCGCGACATGACCACTTGTGAAAATTGCCCAAGACAAGGAGCCCATCCCCAACGAAATAACTAATTTTAATACCATAATACTGACTCTTTGGTTATAGCTTAAATCTTTATCTTATTCCTTTGCACTGCCGAAGCCCCCTGTAGAAGATCTGTGCCACATCAAAAATGCTCCTATTTAAACATTAGTGAGAAAATTCATAAAAAGCGAAGTTATGGCATCAACTGCAGGAAAAGGTTAAGTAAGCCAAGGAAAACGATTTCAAGCATAAATATTCATTTACTCGAACAATTTCAAAAACAGTTATTAACGATACAATTCACAGTGGGATTGACAATGCACAAGATCGACATAAGAACATTCAACGACAACATTTGCTTTCAGATATGTATTCATTCACAAGCTTTTCATCATTGAACATCACAAATGTAAACCTCCAAAAGCGCCACATAGTTATTGTATAATTTCTGTTGTACCTGTAAATATTTTTAAAATAACACTGAGTATCAACTTAAAGGATGACCTTTAAGATAGAAACACTTATCCAATATTTAGCAAAGAGAACACCTCCAAATAAGCCATATCTGATAATACGGATGTGATAAATACATATAACCGACAACAGTTGCTTGCAGATAGGTTTTTATTTTTATTTATTTAGTTAAGTTTATCCAACAACAAAAGAAAATTACAGGACAACCATGAAAAATAATTAATAATTACATACAATAGTTTTAACATCCCTTGAATATTCTCACTAAAGTGAAAAAAACATCCAAATCCTTTGCAAAAGCATTATACACACTACATATTCTATTTAATGCTGCTTTTTCGCAGTACTCTGTATTGTACATTTTCCTGAAAAACAGTCTACCACTTCTACCCTGAAATGGGGGTGAAAAAATGTTCAATTTTTCTATCTGTAAAGTGCTTTTGCCATTATGTATTATGTCATATAGCAATATCAAATCTTTAACAAGTCTTCTACTTTCTAATGTACTAAAATTAAAAATATCTTGTAGTACCTTTGTGGAAATATGCTTTTCCATTACAGGGTAATACCCATGCTCCCCCATGAATAATGCCCTGACAAATCTCTTGTGCACCTTTTCAAGAAGAGCAATATATTTTCTTTGAAATGGACACCATATTACAGCTGCATATTCCAGTCTGCTACGCACAAGTGTCTCATACAGCACAATTATCGGCTTTGTTGTTGTGAAACATCTTGTCATTTTAGTCACAAATTTCTCATAATCATGCTTCACAAATATAAACAATCTCCAAAAGTTCCACATAGTTATTACATCCATGACCACAGAAGTACCTGTAAATCTTTTTAAAAGAACAGCGAGTATCAATGCAAGCATAAAGAATCAGTGAGTATCAATAAACCATCCACCATGTTTCATCATCTTCATGATAGTACCACTTACCCATTATTAAGCAAAGAAAACGTCAAAAATAATCATATTCGGATCTGATATAAATATGAAACTGACTACCTTTAATATTTAATTCCAAATATTAAATGATTCCAATGATTCAACATCAATGATAAAAAAAACCTACCCATTACTAAGCAACGAGTTCACCTCCAAGGGAATTGTGTTCGGTTCACATAAGATCATGAAAATGACTACACATGCAAATAACTACATGTCATTCCAGATAATTATCAGTCACAAACTTCTCATCACTGCACACCACAAATGTAAACAAACTCCAACAGTGTCATATTGTTATTATATCCATTTCTATAACAGTACCTGTAAATATTTTTAAAAGAACAGTGAGTATCAATCAAGCATACACCAAAACACCATGATTTAACATCAGTGATAAAAACACCTACCCATTATTAAACAATGAGTTCACCTCCAAGGGAATTGTGCTCGGTTCACATAAGATCATGAAAATGACTACATGTAATTCCAGATAATTATCAGTCACAAACTTCTTATCATTGAACACCACAAACGTAAACAAACTCCAACAGTGTTATACAGTAATTATATCCGTTTCTCCGAAACACCTCCAACACTGCCACATACTATTGTATACTTTTCGGTAGACGTATCTGCAAAAAAGCATAGAGAGATTCAATATAGCATTCACCATGTTTTACCAACTTAAATACAGGAACACCACCAAATAGCACCAACGCGTATGCACTTGTCAGAGGCAACCACACCAAAATGTACTAATGCATGAATACGTGAACAGAAAATATATCGTTCTAAAGGCCTGGTTACACGATACATTAACACGTACGGGTTCATGTACATTTGCGTGAATGGTTTCAGCGCAACTTGTGCGAATGCATGAACCAAATAGAACAGGTTCTATTTTCTGTTCACACATTCATTCATTTGTACATTTTGGGGTGGTTACACGGTGCATTTTCGCGTTCATTCTCGCGTTCATGTTTTTACACATTAACTCGTACGTGTTAATGTATCGTGTAACCAGGCCTTAATTTGGTTCATGATTTCGTACATTTTGGTGATTCAGAGATATGTAAACAGACATCCCTTCACACATGAACTTGTACGAGTTAATAAATCGCGTAACCAGGCATTTACGGAATAGAATGCACGTAATGAACGTCACTAAAGCCTTCAATTAATCTATACGCTAGGTCTTATAAGGCCTCGTACATCGCAAATGGCAGGTATATACTTGATCAGACAATTAAATTTTCATTGAAATAGTTCCATGCATCTAATCTTTTCCTTCAGTATCATAACAAACACATGGATAAAGGGAGATACTTACAGCACAAAGTCTCATGTCTTTTCCGGGAGTCCAATCAAGCCGGCCAATTTTGGCGAGCCACATTTTTCTTCTTTCTTCATTTCTTGCACCAGTTGCTAGGAAAGAAGTTTTTCTCCTCCTTTAGGTCGAGTTAAGCAACCATATGCGCAACACTGAGGCATGGTAGTGGCTAAAAAGACTATTTTTCCGATAAATTACCTCCTCTTCAACGTTATTTGATGCGCCTCAACTCAGGTGTAAGAGCCAAAAATGGCGGAGCCGTCACGTGACCCTGTTTCGCCCAATCGTGTGCCCCGAACGGCGGCAAAGCTTATGGAAAAGAATGGCCATACTTTCTAAATACAGAGCTTTAGCGGGAAGTGCTGAGGAGCCAGTTGCTAACTCGCCACCGCAGAGAGAGGAAAAGTGAAAGTGCCTGCTCGACGCATCATGCAGTCCGCCATGTTGAAATATTTTCTCGCCGCCTCACGGCTGTAATTTCTTCAGCGCCGAATAAATAGTTATTTACTTCACGCGCGTTATTGTTGATTTCACCCTCGTTCCCACGGCAATCCGACCAAAGTGGTGACCCCGACGTGTACTCCCGAAGTAACTATTTGCGTTCGAAAATGCCATCGGGGAACGAGGACGCGACGATGGAAGCTACTGTAAATAGGGTAGCATTGCGTGTGCCGCCGTTTTGGCCGGAACGACCGGCCCTGTGGTTTTCTCAGCTGGAAGTGCAATTTACGCTAGCGGGAATAACTAGCGAGACAACGAAGTTCTCGCACGTGGTGGCTCAGTTGGACAATCGCCATGCGCTCGAGGTGGAGGATGTAATCGTCAACATGCCGGCGGTCAATCCGAATCAACGGATAAAGGAGGAACTGATCCAGCGCCTGTCTGTTTCGCAAGAACAACGGATTCGGCAACTCCTCGAGCAGGCGGAGATAGGCGACCGGAAGCCGTCGCAGTTCCTGCGCCACATGCGGTCGCTAGCCGGCGTCGCCGTCCCTGACGACTTCCTGCGGTCGCTATGGGCGAATCGTTTGCCATCGCACGTGCAATCAATTCTGGCGTCACAGGACTCCCTCGATTTGGATAAGCTGGCGAAGCTGGCCGATAAGATCCACGAGGTGACGCCGCAGCCGCGAATAGCCGCCGTTTCCCACCACTCAGAAATGGACGGCCTGAGGAAGCAGATTGAGGACCTGACGCGGCAGGTTGCTGCCCTGAGTGCCTCTCGTCCCCGACACCGTGGTCGCGCTCGCTCAAAAAGTCGATCTGGGCGTGCCCGCAGCCCATCCACGCCCCGAAACGAGAAATGGTGCTGGTACCACGATGAGTTTGGTGCGCGCGCGACAAAGTGCCGACCCCCATGCACATATTCGGCGGAAAACACCGAGGGCAGCGATTAATGGCGGCCGACGATCACTGCCCTAATCCCCGCCGCCTTTATGTGTGTGACGCAACATCGAAGGTCCAGTTCCTCGTAGATACGGGTTCCGACCTTTGCGTGTATCCACGAGCTCGTGTGCAGGGGCGCCGTCCTACGAGTGGTTACCAGTTATTTGCCGCGAACGGGACGGTAATTCCGACCTATGGATGGTTGGAGTTTGTTTTAGATTTAGGGTTACGACGCGAATTACGTTGGCGCTTTGTGATCGCAGATGTGGACAAGCCGATCATCGGCGTCGATTTTTTGTCGTTTTACAATTTAATGGTTGACGTTCGCAATCAGCGACTTATAGACTCGGTGACGTCCCTCGTAGTCCGTGGCCGCAAGGCAAAGTGCTCTGCCCCGCAAGTGAAGACGGTGATTGAAACGTCACGTTTCTACTCCGTCTTGGCGGAATTTCCCGATGTGACCCGCCTCCCCGGAACTCCGAGGGACCCCCCGCAGCACTCCACCATGCACCACATCAGGACGACGTCGGGTCCCACCGTCGCTTGTAAGCCTCGCCGTTTGGCGCCGGACAAGATGGCCATCGCCCAGCGGGAATTCGACGGGATGCTGCGAAGCGGGACGGTGCGGCGGTCCGACAGCTGTTGGGCATCGGCGCTGCATTTGGTGCCCAAGAAGGACGGCGAGTGGCGTCCTTGCGGGGATTACCGCGCGCTCAACGCGCGGACTGTCCCCGACCGTTACCCAATACCGCACATCGCCGATTTCACCCACGGACTCGCCGGTAAGACCATTTTTTCACGTATCGACCTGGTGCGGGCGTATTACCAAATTCCAATGTGTCCCGATGACATTCCTAAGACGGCTGTGACCACACCCTTTGGCCTCTTTGAATTCAACTGCATACCTTTCGGCTTGCGAAATTCAGGCCAAACTTTTCAAAGATTTATCGACGAAGTGTTGAGGGGTCTTGACTCTGCATACGCGTATTTGGACGACATTCTCGTCGCATCTGTGGACGCCGACGAGCATGAGCGCCACCTGCGTGAGTTGTTTTCGCGTTTGAGTGACCATGGCATTGTGATAAATCCCGCCAAGTGTGCCCTGGGAGTGAGAGAAGTGACGTTTTTAGGCCATACGGTTAGTGCTACTGGGATTAAACCGACGGCGGAGAAAATAGACGCAATTAAGTGCTTTCCTCCCCCTAAAACAGTGAAAAATTTGCGTCAATTCCTAGGCATGGTGAATTTTTATAGACGATTGATTCCCAATGCCGCTAGAATTCAATTGCCATTAAATGAAGTGCTGAAGGGGGGCGTAAAGGGGAATGACGCAATTGAGTGGACAAAATCTCTGGACGAGGCGTTTAATTGTTGTAAAGACGCTCTGGTGCACGCAACAACGATCGCACATCCGGACGTCCATCTGCCTTTGGCGCTATTTACGGATGCGTCCGACGCCGCTATCGGTGGCGCCTTAAATCAACTAGTGGACGACGTGTGGCAACCCCTCGGGTTTTTCACCCGCAGACTAAATGTGGCACAGCGAAAGTACAGCCCCTACGACCGCGAACTACTGGCGGTGTACGAGTCAGTTAAGTATTTTCGCCATATGTTGGAGGGCCGTGAGTTCGCAATTTTCTCCGATCACAAACCGCTGATCTACGCCTTCGACCAGAGGCCCGAGAAATGCTCACCCCGCCAGTTCCGCCACTTAAACTATATTTCCCAGTTCTCCACCGACCTCCGACATCTTCCGGGCAAGGACAACGTCGTAGCGGACGCCCTCTCCAGAGTGGAAGCTGTATCTTCCGGCCTGGACTTCGAGGCGCTGGATAGATCGCAGCAAGAAGACGCAGAGCTCTCGTCTCTACTGCGCGCCGATTCTTCTTTGTCATTACAGCTTGTTTCAATTCCAGGCACCAATCTGCAGCTATACTGCGACACCTCCGGAGATGTGCCGCGCCCCTACATCACCGCACCTCTGCGAAAACAGGCGTACGACTCAGTACACAACCTGGGCCATCCGGGAATTAGAGCGACGGCCAGGTTGGTCTCATCCAAGTTCGTGTGGCCATCCATGCAAAAGGACTGTCGAGCATGGACGAGGAGATGCATCCCTTGCCAGCGGTCGAAGGTCAACAGGCACGTCTCTGCCCCCGTTGGCTCTTTCCAATGTCCATCTTCCAGGTTTGAACATGTCCACCTGGACCTAATTGGACCGTTGCCGCCTTCGAGGGACCAAAGATATTGCCTCACCTGCGTCGATAGATTTACACGCTGGCCAGAGGTCTTTCCCATCCCTGACATGTCCGCGGAGACCGTCGCGAGGGCTTTCGTGCTGGGATGGATTGCACGATTCGGCACGCCCTTGCGAATTACCACCGACCAGGGCCGGCAGTTCGAGGGACAGCTGTTCCAGCAGCTCTCTCGCCTGGTGGGCGCTACCCACCTCCGCACCACTGCCTATCATCCCGCTTCGAACGGGCTGGTGGAGCGTTTCCACCGCCAACTGAAAGCGGCGCTTCGGTGTCACCTGACGGAAGACTGGATCGACGTCCTCCCTCTCGTTCTGCTCGGAAATCGTTCTGCGTGGAGGGAGGACCTCGGAGCAACGACAGCCGAGTTAGTTTACGGTGAGACGCTTCGCCTCCCCGGGGAATTTATTTCTCCAAAGCTTCAGCAGAGCTGTGACGACCCAACCGACTACGGCGCCCGGTTAAAGAAGAGTATGGCTTCGTTGTCCCCGGTACCTGCATCCCGACATGGCGAGAGAAAGCCTTTCGTATTTAAGGACCTTGCTGTTTCCAAGCATGTCTTCGTGCGCCATGACGCCATCCGGAGCCCGCTTCAACCGCCCTACGACGGGCCATACGAGGTCGTGAAGGCCGGACCAAAGGCATTCCGGATACGTATCCGCGGCAGAGAGACAACCGTCTCCATCGACCGACTGAAGCCAGCGCACCTACTGGACGTCGATGGCGGACCTTGCGCACAGCATCCGGCTAGATCCACCGGCAGAACCGAGGGAGAGACGAGCCAAACAACTCCCCCAGAGCCGATCAGGGAGACCCGCTCCGGTCGTCGGGTTCATTTCCCAAGAAACCTACGAGAATACATCCGCTGATCACCATTATTCCTCTAACCTTATCCCCCTTCATATTTCTATTCCACCTCCAATTCACCAAGTCATAATCTTCTTTTTTCACTTATCTTTAGGTGGACTTGTGTACTGCCGAGGGGGTAGTGTGGCGGCAGAATTATAGCAGACGAGTCGCGGCCGCGTTTCGGCCGGCAATTATTAGCAGCTTCCGCCGGCGGCCACCAGGGCCACTGTTCCAATTCCACTGTTGGCATATTTTATGATATTAGCAAAGCCTTTGACAGTATTGATCATGAAATTTTGTACTTTAAACTCTCGAGGCTGGGTATCAATGGTAATGCCTTCCTCTGGATAAAATCCTTCCTTACTAACCGGCAGCAGCAAGTCAAATTTAACTATCAAACTGCGAAAGGTCCCAAAATTACCCTGTCAGAGCCACTAGAAGTTCATCAAGGTGTGCCTCAAGGCTCAATACTTGGAACCCTGTTCTTCCTAATATTTGTAAATGACCTTCCCAATTCAATTACTCTTGGGAAACTCCTCCAATATGCTGATGATACGTCATGTCTGCTACAGTCAAAAAACTCCACTGAACTTGGATACCTCTGCAGAACCGCTGTCTCTGATATGAACGAGTGGTGCAGATCCAATGGTCTCACCATAAATTCCACGAAATCCTTTCATCTTCAGTTTAATCACAAAAGAAGTCCTCCCTCTTCTAGCCTCCTACTCCGAGTAAGTGATAACCCCATCCTTCGTTCCCAAGCCATTAAGTTTCTTGGGTTAACAATTAATGAAAACCTGGATTGGTCTCACCATGTAAATAATGTTACCAAAAAAATAACAGTTGGCATCTTCCTCATTAGAAGATTAGCTCCAATCGTCACCTTAGACACCTTGAAATTACTTTTTCATGGTAAAATCCAATCCCACATCAACTATGGGATATTATTCTGGGGAAATGACTCTCTCCAGAAAGATCTTCTCTCTCCAAAAGCAAGCCCTAAAAGCTATGTTTCGCCTTCCCTCACGTACCCCTGGCAGACCCCTATTCAAAAAACTGTCAATTCTTACTGTTCCATCCCTCTACATTCTAAACTGTGCCCTATTTGTAAAGCAAAACCCAGAAGATTTCCCAGCTCACCACAAAGTACACTCCTACCACACTCGTAATCATAATAACATCCACCTGCCCCATTATTCTCTGTCCTCATCTCAGCACGGTCCACTTCACTCAGCTTCAGTCATCTACAATAGCTTACCACCGAACATAAAATCCATTACATCCATATCCAATTTTAAAAAATGTCTAAAGGAGCTCCTAATTAAGAAAGCATACTACACCTTAGCAGAATATTTTGATAATGACTGTGATTGTTGTAAAATGTGACCCTCTATTTTATGCCTTGTATATATTTATGTATGTATGTATACCTGACGATTTCTATGTTGCATAATGTAACCAACAGAAATAAAATTATATTATTATTATTATTACCTTTCTGCATGAACCTCCTAGTAGGGTCAAAGGCTTGGACTGCTGGGGTAAAGGGGCAAATAAACGAAAGAAGTCCTTAATAGTTTCCCTCTGGAACGTAAAATAATGTTTCGTGCGAAAAATACAGGAATTTTAAGGCTTTGAGGATGTGAATGACAAAATTTTGTCACCCCCAGTCAACAAACGCAGAAAATTTTGTATTCTTTTTGGCATTTAAATTTATTCATACATTAAATTTTTCTTTTCAATTGATTTATTTTGGCCCGGGCCCCTGGGAATTTGCCCCCTTTGCCCCCCCCTGTCACCGGCCCTGCTTGTAGTACCTAATTGATCAAAATATCCTGTTCCTGCTAGCATGTATATGATTTAATTTTGTAATATTATTGAAATAAACTTCGTATAGGCTCAGAAAATGTGCTTTATTCTATTGCTGACAGTTAAATTGAAAGTTTTTCATGCAGACAAACAAGCAAGCTTGGTGGAGTGTTCATTCACATGAAAGGCAGAATGATCTTAATAGAAAAGTAACTAATTATAGTAATATTTAATTTATTAATGGGTATTGCTCTTTCTTCATCATACATATGAGGCATAGGCTCCTGTAAAAAACAATCTCAAATGTCTGAGTTCAGGATTTGAAATTACTTCATATAAAATTATATTCACAGATTTTCATGGTTCACTGGTCTCATAATCAAGTTTTCCTTGAAATAGAAAGAAAAGATAGCTCAGAGGACTACTCACAGATAAGATATCAATATGCATTCTTAACAAACAACTTACATTATTGGAATTTTTGGACATTTTTATGCCGGTCAAGGAAAGCGGCTCGTCTCTCTTCGGGGTCTCTGGGTTGATCAATGTTGAGGTACGCAGGGAGTGACTGAAGCACTGAGGGAGCAGCACCAGGGGACAACTTTGGGCGATCTAACTGGTAAATTTGCACTTCACCGCTCTTATCCGTGAAAGTTGAACAGTGGAGGATATCCCGCTCAGCAAAATGCTTGATGCAAACTAATGCGCTTTAAGAAGGATTCCAGTCCTTCCTAGGAATATTCTTCAGCCACTACTTTCTACTGCGTTCGTCTTTGGGAAATCAGAACGCAGTTACATACCCCTCATTCTTGGTGGAGAGGTAGTTGCTTTTGCAGCCTGGCACACAACAACGCCGGGGCATCTTTAATTAAAAAAAAGAGAAGTTGGCGGAATAATCATCCTTTTGCTAATCATAGCGAAGTGTATTACATTTACAATTGTTTTTAGAAGACCTGACTAACATCGATTCTTAGACACATCAATAGACTCATGGAGTAGCCGTTGTTTGTTCAATAATAAACGGAATTCATGAGACCCACCAAAAATAACAAACACTGTTAATACAATAATAATAATATTACCATAAAAATAGAATAGCTGCTAAATTCCCTACATATAATCTAAGTTGCATTTGTGTATTCTCAATTTCCCTCCGTTATGGCCGGCCGGCAAGTAGTCCCAATGCTTTAGAAGAAATAATCATAATAGGGTAGTTTCCTTCGTCAAAGAAAACATACTTCATTAATTGCGATTTGTGCCCTGCCATAAATGTATTTAATTTACGCAAAAAGTTTGCATTGAGAAATCCCAGTTTACTAGAGAATTAAATATTAATTTTAAGGCCATTTGAAAAGGCTCTACAATGGCGGGGTGCGCAGCCTTCATGCTGACGTAACAGGTAGGTAGTTTACGTTGCGAAGCATAGGAAAATTCGTCTCCTGAACCTACCGTTGTATTTCAGGGCCCCTCAGCTATAGTGAATATTTATTAGTATTAACCTGTAAAAACTATCAATTTTGGAAAAGAATTCTCAGTTAAACATGGTATTATTAGTCATTTCATAGGTTCAAGGACGTCCTGCTCGCTGTGTCTTCTGCTACGACGAAGCATGGCGTGAAGGTCGTGCGGCGATAGGCGAACTACATGCTATGCTTGTGAAAGGAATACTAACTGATTTTAAATGAATCAACTGCATAAGTAATGTTAACCCTTTCGCGCCCGAGCTTCGTGGAGGGAAATGCTTCCTCGTTACGAGTCTCTTGAAAATTTTCTTCACTCCCCTGTACGAAGCTTCTTCGCGTCCACGGAAGGCAGAGGTTCCCTCCCTAACCATTTTTGGACCCAACTCAGCGGGTCGCCGATCCCTTTCCTCGGCCGCTGTCCCAGACCCTCAAAGGATTAAAAGACTCCTTCACAGCGCGAGTCCACGGTCAACTGACTGAAATTGCAATGTTTAATATAAACAAATATTTGTTGTTCGTATCGATTTTTTTACATTTAAAATGAATTTATTGTGTTTTTCTGAGCGTGCAGAAATTTTAAACGAAGTTCTAACGTTCATATTGACAGATTTAGTACATTTCTAATCCAAATCGACTGTTCTATAACTCCGTTGATATTAACGTTAGAATTTCGTTTGAAATTTCCATGCGGTAAGCAAAAAAAGATGAATTCATTTCTAACATTGGATTTCTAAAGTAAGCAACAAATATTTTTTTGGAAAAAATACTGCTAATGACAGTAGTTGACCGCGTGGAGAGGTTAGGAAGGGGTCGACCTGAGCGGCCGAGGAAGGGCCTGGGCTCGCGCTAAGCCGGATCTCGAGGGGCGACCGCGTACTTGGGTCTATTGTTTCCGCCACGGTCACTTTCTTCCGACCTGTGCCGCACAGGAGCGGCTTTCGTTGGTTAGGGTAGGAAAATTCACGCCGCACATGTGAGGCATTCGTTGTTTAGGGAAGAATATCCTCGCCGCACAGGTGCGGCCTTCGGCGCGAAAGGGTTAAATACATAAATAAAAGTTAATTATAATTAATTAACGGAATAAATATGCCTCCAATACTTGTTCATAAGCTTTAACGGAGTGCGGCATCTATTTGGAAGCGCCCGCAGCACCACCTGGTGGCAGGTAGAGGAAATAGTTTGACGTCACACGTAGGATTAACCGGCATGCAATAGTTTGCCGTCGCGTTTTCGCGCCATTGATTTTTTCACTTTTTAATTAATGAGGAAAAATACTTAACGTCGTTTAAAAATCGAACGGCTTAAAACACGTACTCCAGAGGTTGTAAACTTTCGATCAAGACAATAAAAAAATAATAGGAAACTACCCTATTGTCCACCCTCAACTCAAAGAAAATATCTTAAAACGAATTTATGTAACTTTAGACAACACAGTATACAAAAAATTAGTCCAGTTCTGCCTTTTTAACTAGTGAATTCATACGTTTTTAACCACACGGATACACTTCTCACGTAAAACACCATGCTTCCAAACAGAAACTCAGACCCCCACTCAGAGTTGCCAAATTTCAATGTTCCGGCCTGTATTAAAGGAGGCCATGCCATGGTTCATGACTCCATGCTTATCAAGTGTTACATCCTTATTCCTCCGACAGTTTTTAAAAGTTCTGTCTGCTTCTTCTTGTGATCTTTGACACTGTTGTTCTCAAATCTCCATTACTTCCGTTTCTTCCACTTTTATCACTCCAACTGGCATTCTTTGACTCCGACTGTCCTTTACCATTTTATCAGAGGACATCAATCTCTTAATTTTTTCCTGTTACTTGTTTACCAGATTTCTTAGCTTAATTTAGTTCTTTTATTAATTTTTTGTAAAATGGTCTTTTGCAGTTGCTCTCTCTTTGTGTCTTGTCACTATATATAGTGACCAAGCTATAGCTTTTTTATATCGGCATAAGTGCATGACGGCAGTGAGGCATATAAGACGATGACAGCAGCGGAGAAGAAAAGGGTTGAAGCATTCTAAATGCGGGGCTACAGAAGAATGAAATGGAAAAAAAATTAAAATGGATCGATCGAGTGACAAACGAAGAAGTCTTAAGAAGAGTTGGAGAAAAGAGAAGTCTGCTGCGAACTCTGGGAGGAAGACGGGTAAACCTAATCGGCCATATCTTAAGATGCGATTACCTCGATGAGACTGTCTTCGAGGGAAATGTGAACGGGAAGTACGGCAATGGAAGGCCTCGTATAAGATAATTGGAACAGGTCGTGGAGGACGTGAAAGAGAGGAATTCTTGACCGGATAAACGGGGTTCCCAATTCATCCTTATTAAGAAGTCACTTAAATATAAATCTGTGTTGACACTTCGTGTTGGCTTCAAGTTAAATCTTATTAAATAGTGATAATTTTCGTATCTTGAAATCCAATTAACAATATATCTCTTCGCTTTTCGAAGGTAAAAACGAATTGTTTTACGACTATAAAGAGTGCCGTTTGTGCTTCATATGTTTCGTGGGACTAAGTTTACGTTATTTTATATTCGTATAAACGGGGTTGGCTTACATTCTTGCACGGCAGAACTTAAGGCTTTGTTATTTTAAGGATACTATGTCACTCCGTTGCGGTCACTGTCCTGAGCTTTAAATTGTTAAAGCTATTAAATATCAATAAAAGTTTGGATAATGTTGCATTGGTAACTCCAGATATTAATACTCGCATGCCGGCTGTTTCAAATTAAATAAGGAACTTGATGCTGAAGGAGTATAATTTAATTCTTGGGCTAAGTTGACGTTTGTTGTAGGTTCGGCCTTCGTTCCGATGAAAATTGCGGAGTTGTTGTTTTAAAAGTCGGTCTGTGTGCTTCTTATCAATGGTTGATTTTCAGTCTATTCCTTATGTTTGCTTGCAAGTTTCAAGGATAATAGCGTAGGAGTTGACGTTGGTTGAAAAGAGAAAACTAGAAGGAACATTTGGCTGCTGTATATTTATTTTGGTGAGAAGTTTTTTTTGTTCATTATGAACTGTACTTTTTGTGACCTATTAGTGGTTACGTTTGGGATAATGTAATATTTTGAGTACTTTTGGGTATATTCTAGTCTTGAGTATGATATATTTTTTTCAAGGCTGTGAAAATGAATGAAGGCGACATGTTCCGTTTGTGCAGACTCTGTCTCAATTGGGGTGGCTGGACAATCAACATATGTAAACCGAATGGGACAGGCGGCCTTCTAGTGAGGAGTATAATTCAAGAACTGGTCGAAATTCAGGTAGTTACACTCTATTGCCTAACGCATGTACTTGAGTTTTGTCAATTCCCTGGAATTATTCGAATTCTACTTATGGATCGTTACCAGCCCTTTATCTCTTCCGTAGCCAATGTATGGTTAAACCCGGAAACTACCTCTTGAAGGAAATTAAACGAAGTTGAGAAAAGAGTTGCAAATAATATTTATTACTCAAGGATCCACGTGACGTCTTAGACATTGTCAGATTTACAATATGGTGTAATATTTTGTCAAACGCAATAATCAGATATCCACACCCTTCCTTTGCCTAAATTCTTTTACGGAGTTTAAAGGGAATATGAAGGAACCATGAACACAATGTGTTGACGTAACCTTTTCGCTACCAACCCTAGTTTTCGGTTTGGTGTACCTGTAAATATCAGTCGTTTTTCAAAGAAGTATTCAATCTCCATTCAAAGGATAATAAGTCTTTATTTTCTAACGTCCTAACCTATGAAGATGTAGAAATCCGAAGATATGTATTAAGTTTTCATATGCCTACATTTCCTTTAAGCTTCTTATGTTACTCACTGTTGAGTTTTGTATAAATGGTAATATGAATTTTTTGTATTTTTTTATGGATAATATATTTATAAGGCTTATCCCTTAAACAATTCTTTTGTTTTGCAATCATCAAATATTTATCTACATACATTGTATTTTGCGTAGTTTATGAGTATGCTTTTTCATATTATTTGCAAATTTACAGCAGAAAAATTATATTTTTAACCTCTCTCACCAGTACTATTGAGGCCTATGCACAGTTTTAAATATGGAAAAGGGTAATTATGTAATTTAGGGAAAATAACTGAATATGATAAAAATATATCTTGTAATGTACTAAATCCAACGAAAATACATTTTTATTCACAATTTAGTTCATCATCATCATTAGTCATCAACCCTCAGATTGGTGTGTTCAATTACTGTAGGACCTTAAGTGACCCTAAAACAGTTCGTCAATTTTCTATAGTTTCAAAGGAAATGCATAAGCTTTACATGCCGAAAGTGACAACTGGCTGCTTAGCTTACTGTAAGGAGTGTTTTCTTGACCATTTAATTGGGCTTTGAATTGTTAAGTAATTTTTAACCGTCTCTCTCCTAAGTCATTTGGCTAACTCCTTTGGCATTCTCTGCCTTCTCGCCGAATTTAATTACCCAATATCCCCAGCCAGGGTGGCAATCGTCAGGGAAAACAGGGAAAACCAGGAATTGTCAGGGAAAATTGGAAATCTGGAAAAGTCGGGGAATTCTGGTAACAGTCAGGGAGAAACAGGGATAGGAAATATTCGTTATTTTTCTACCATTACATTTATCGGGCAGTCTTTCCCGCCCTTTATTTCACCAAAACATTTCACTAACTGAAACGAATATCGGTCGCCGAAGTGCATAGAATAAGCCGAATAACGAATAGAAGAAGTCAATTCGTTGAATATTCAGTTCTGAATCTTAGTTATTTAGCTTAGAATCAGTCGTACCATATATCCCTTTCGTATATCCTTAGTGCGATATTTGCCCAGTTGCGTAATAATTCATGATCACCATGTATTCCGCTCATCACGAGGAATCTAAGGCTATGTTGTTCGGAAGATTTTACATCGTGTTTTTTATTTTAACTTCCGAGACTCAGGTCAAGAGGTAGTTGCACACTAGCTCGTAGTAAATACGTACTTGCAGTTCTAAAAAACGAGGCAAAGATTATTAGAATGGTTATACAAGTACGATCACACGTGTAAACAAAATCTTATGTAAGATCATCTTCGATTCCCGTACCCCCTTCGAGAGACAGTAACATTTTTTTTGTACTCTCCCCTCGTTGGACATAACCCCTCGGCGGACTAATTAGCCTCCGGACTTAGCCGAAGGACTTGCATGACAGGCGTAGCTAATGACAGGCAGAGCCAACGATGCCAACAATGCCTACAATTCCTAAATGCATTGATTCAGGCCTGCACCGATTCACACCAGCACCTATTCACGCCAGCACCAATCACGGCCACACCAAATCACCTCACCACATCCGCTCTCACTTATATAGCCTCCAGAGTATGGAGGAAGACCAGCAGTTAGGCCATCATACAGCCGTTAATTTGCTGTTGTTTTGCCGGAGTCAAAAAAAGAGTTCCTGATGGTCCAATGATAAACTTCCTCCTAGCCCTCTTCACTCATACCACTTTCCCTCCCCTCAAATTGTACCTATGGATGATTTCCACGTTAAACCCCATTCCACTTTGTCCTTGCCGAAAATACCCCCTTCTTATGCCAGAGAATACCTCCCCTCTCACGCTCTCTGTTCGAGTCGAGATGGCAACGAGCTCACTTCTTCGCTATGTCGTCGGAGACTTCGTGATTATCGAGTCTCCTTAGGGCCATGGACTATTGGTGCAAGTTATTAGGGTTTCCCTGAATCGGGAAGAGAATTTCAATTTTGTTGGTTGTACTTGCTTTGTCTTTTGTTGTTGAAATACAGTGTTTGATTAGTTAGATTCTCATACATTTGTTTTTTGTTCTATATTTGACCTCATCTTGCTCACCGGTGTTTGGAAAGAATTTTGTCCACTGTACAAGCGTTTCTCATGAAACTATTCTCTCATTTGGGAAACGCTGCAGTCCGATGGTCTAAAAGAGCACTTTCAAGCTGAAACAAAATCATATAAGGCTCTAAAGATTGCCCTTAGTATAGCAGAGCAACACGGCCGGTTTCGGCTGACTTAGGAGGGAGAGGTTTTTAAACCAGTGGCCAGTTTCGACCGACTTTGGAGATTTCGATAGGGAGAGGGTTAAGTTGAGTCTACTTTGATGATGTATAAGTATATATATATTGCATGATGAACCAAAGTGTAGATTCATAAATCTTTCTGTCTCACATAAATAATTTTCATGATTGTGTAACATCATCAAGGTGGCCACTGCAGTATTGGCAAGTACGTTGCTATATCTTGAAAACTAAGTGATGTAGATAGACAACACTTCATAAACTTAGCTCATTAACTTGATAATACTAGCTAGTAAAAAATACATGGAAATATGGATTGGTGGGTGACATTTGGAATTTTTTGAGCGATTTGGCATGGAGTGACCCAGATACCAGCTGTGGATTGACTCTTGTTGTTTCACTTACAGGCTTCTGAAGATGATGGTTTTCCCCAAGCCATCTGTGATGACTGTATGAAGAAACTCTCGGACTTCAAAAACTTCAAGGAGATGTGCATCAGTTCAAGGATCAGGTTTTTGCATCTTCCAATCAACTCTGGTCCACTTGTAAGTTGTTTTCAGCTTCAATGTTGTTGCATTCTCATTGACATCCACTTGGTATACTGCACAATCCAGGACTATATATTATGCCCCAAATTAGCAATCAGGATTTACTGTAGATCAGATTGGTGTGGTGGCTAGAGTACTGGTCTCCCATCCTGAAGGTGTGGGTTTGATTCCCAGCAGTGACAGATTTTTCAGCGGGAAACCAGTCCCACCATAAATGCCTAGTGGAGGGCATTTCAGGTTCAGTACTCTGTCCAGTGGATGGGATGTTAAACCGTGGTCCCCTTGGCACCTGTCGTTTAAATTAGGCTAATGCCGATGCTGGGTTTCTGTACACCCTTCCTCTGTTCCCTGAAAACTCCTTCCATTACCCAGTTATCCACCTATCCTAAATGGCACAAATGACCTCAGCTGTTAGTTGCCTTCCCTGAATAACATAACTTAGCACAGAATTTATCAAGCCAATGGTGGGTATGTTTTTGACCTATGAAATGTTAGAGTGATGTTTTGTCACACAGTCCATTGGCAAAAGTTCATGTGCAATAATTCAACTCTTCTGGTTAGTCACCACTTTCATGCAAGAGGGAGAAAGTTGTGGAATGGGTGATGTAAGGGAGGAGCGAACACCATCAAGGCATTGCCATTTCTGTGTAATTGCATACGTTAAAATGAAAATTTCCCATAAGCGCAGTGGCTTTTAAGTTTATGAGAGGATGTAATTGATGGTAACATTATATCTATGCACAGAAGGACATGTATGGTGAATAATATGGAATAAGTTAGCTCTACAATATAATACACGGAATACATTGCAAAACAGCAAGCAGAAATCAGACTTTTACATGGCAAGAGTCAGAGTAAAGGATGGTTTATAGAAATAATTATTGTAAAATTAACAGTAGTATACACTATGCATGAAGCCTACTGGCAATGGCAACATTCATAGAAAAAATAGTGTGAAACTTGTGTTAAGTTATGGAAAAAGTAGTGTGAAAGTAAGTTGATGAAATTAACCATGAACACTTTAACACATTGAACCCGGAATATTTCTAGTGTGCAATCATGAAAAACGGAAATGTTTTTCCTCCACATTAATTTGGCCAGTCAATTAAATGTAATTATAAAATTAGTTTTAAACATTTTTAAATAACAAAACTCGATAATTTATCAAAGACATGAGTTCGCGTCCTTCAGAGAAGTCTCCAGAGAGGTCTTCAGTGAGGTCATCATAGAGGTCATTAACAGACGCGAATGCGCGTCCTTCGATGTCTTGGCAATGCACCTCGGATGCGCATTCGCATCCATCGGGTTGAACGTGTTAAAGGATGGTGATTTCCTATCTCAACCTTGTATCACTGGTTTGAGAATAAAAGTTTCATCTTTGGCCACGGGCATTGCTGCATTCCAGGTTGATGCATGTAGCAGGTACTTATGGCACTTAACTAAATGTGTTATCACAACAATTTTCTCTGCCTCTATGGAATCATGACGAGTTGTACTACCGGTAATTCTTTTAGGTGTGAGATGTTAGTTTTATATACTTAAGGTGAAGATCCATCGACATGAGAACCTTCCAGGGTGTTGGGAAAGAGAAATCATTAACAATAGTTGCCAGTGGAATTCAGTGATGATTGATGGAATCAGATTTTGAATTCCACTCTAATGATTTTGATTTATGAATCTATAAGACAGGAAAATAGTTCAATAAATGATTAGTCCAAATCATTCGAAAGCTATTTCATTCCCAGTCATTTGATGCCAAATTTCATACAATTTCTGGACATTTCTACAGAAGAGAGCTGACCAGGTCTTGGCATTCACTATTTCCCATAGAATGATAGGTTTATACACAGAAATGTAATGATAATCATTTATTTTGACCAATATTGGTGTTTTATACATGCCAGTAACGAATCAGATGTTACAAAAGACATGGAATTAACGATTCATACCAAACATTTCTCACTTATGGACTACAGCTGATGAGAAAGGATCAAAAAACAAATGATGGGGCAAGTAAAAAAACAGTTTTTTTGGTCAATATGTCTCTCCCTCACAGATAATGAACTTCTTACACTTAAAATGACAAAACATGGGAGGCACAAGCCAATATTACATTGAATTCAGTCTCTTGCAAGTAATGAAAGTTGTAATCTTCAAACGACAAAACTTGGAAGGAACAAGTCAATATTACACTGAATGCCATCTTATATCTATCAGTAGATTCACAATGAATGCTATACACTGGGAATGACAAAACTTGGGTCAAGTGAATATTGCACTGAATGTAGCCTTTATCTCTCGGCAGATAAATTATGTCATACACTGGGAATGACTACACTTGGGAGGCACAAGTCAATATTAGACTGAATGCAGTCTCTCTCTGCAGATAGAAAATGAATTTCCTAGACTGGGAACTGAAGCTGGAACTCAGACTGATAAAAGATTTCTAATGCAAAAATATCGTGATTTCGGTTTTGATATGTAATAAACAAGCATTAAAGCTTGTTTGGGAGAATGAGTATCACCCAAGTTTACTAACCTTAACCTTAAATAAACTTTTGTTGTATACACCAAGAATCCAGTTCTTCTTTACTACATCAGAATGCCCCGGCACAAAACAACTCTGGTTACCCATTTTGAATCAAAGTCTTACTGAAATTAATTATGAGTGAAATCCAATCTCAATGCAAAGAAATGAGAAAATGCCAATACACATGTGCATCACTATGCCTCACTTGCCTGTTGGCAAGTTCAGGCAACCTATTAACCCAGAACTATAATATGTATAAGCAAAAGACGATCCAATGTGCATGAAGATCGACGTCCTTTATACAGTGTTTTTAAATCAACCTAATTGTCATGGTCATTTGTTTCAGCATTTTTCCTCTGTGTTTTGTTAACCCTTTCGCTATGAATGACATTTTAACATGGTGTAAATTTTTCTACGCAAGTGAACGAACAACGTTTTAAAAACGGTGTACATTTTTCTATGCAAACGAACGAACAACGTGGTAAAATGGTGTTGCCGCTAAGCTAGCCTTAGCAGGCCTAAAAGATGTGTGTTATAAAGGCCTTTTTCTTGGGACACAGTAGGTACCCTTTCTCAGTCCGTGGGAGAGGATTATCTCAACCCTCCATTGCAGTGAGTGCCACAGCAGGGGTCCGTGGTCAGTTGCTTATTGGTGCTGTGGAATAACAAACTTATTTAAAGTTATTTTTTTAACCATTGATATGAGTGTTTTGCTAGAGAGCTTAATATAATGGTAGAATTTGGTTAAAAAGCTGTAAAGGCACTGTAAAACTAAAATAATTTGATTCTGATAAAATTTATATCAAGGCTGCAGCAACAATGCTTTTAGCAAAACCATTGCATAAACAAATAGTTGACCATGGCGACATGCCGTAATGGGCACCACACGCGGGAAAGGGTGAAGATTATCTCGGCCTGGTGGCCGAGAAAAAGGTTTGACACCCCTCTGAGCCTCAATCCAAGTTGGGGAAACAGGTACCTGAGAGGATCCTTGCGTAGTGAAAGCTCCTTGCTGGCAACTCAAAGAATATTTTATGGCATTTGTGAGGGAAGTAGCATTTTCTGACATGTGGCTCCATTGCAAAAGGGTTAATGTTTGCCATTTATCATGGGAAGAAAACATCATGGGATGAAATGTGTGCAACAGGAGTGACCTTTTTTCCTCCAGACAGTTTCTCTGCACATAAGACAATAGATTTCCTGAATCATCACAACTGTGAATGTTAAATATTTAGCATTTGCTATAAGTTCTAAAATTATGGATAGATGGCTAATCACTTGTTTTTCATTAATCATTTGTTGAAGTGTCCTTTTAATGCTTTGTACTCAGGAGGAAGTTGTACATTTTTCTTTTGCAAGCATTGTGCCAGTGCCTAAGGTGCTGACTCATATCATAAAGATAGGGTGAAAATTTTTTACAAGTTCGTTGTCTTACATGAACTAGCTGTTTAGGAAAATAGTTATTGAACTGTGCTATGAAATTTTCTTGGAAACTTTTTACCCTACCATTAACATTATGTTCCTCACCATCGGAGGACCAATCTACAGACGTGATAGAATGCATAAATTCACCCATGTTTGATTCATTCATTTGTCTCCTCAAGTCCTTTCCATGTCTTGTGGCTGATTGATTAAAACATGGAGGATCAATTTGTAATAACTGTGCATAAGGATCTGAGATGTGTAAGGGGAGCACAGTAGCTGAATGGAGGTGGTTATTTATGTTTGTTTAAAGGTAGTCTAAGCCCGTACTTGAAAGGTTGCAAATTCTAATGAGTTGGTCATAATAGTTCCAACGAAAACCAAAAGAATTTAGCATGTCAAGTAGCCTTACTTTTTCTTGATCGTCGGACAGAAAATTGATATTAAAATCACCACCAATACATATTTTAAAATTGAAACCATACTTCCCAGAAATAAAATGCAATGTGCTCTCTAAATTATTGGTAAACAGCTCAGGGTCACATAATGGACTTCGGTATACACCAATTACAATCATAATGATGTTGGTGAACTTGGTTGCACATGGCTAACATTCAAAATGTATGTTAGCAGCAAGTGGAATATTGACCTTTACACACCTCAGATGTGGAGAACAATACATCGAGACACCACCATGTGTTGTATCTGATCTTATAAAAGAGGCAGCTGGTACATAATTAAGGAGGTGTATAAGTCTATTTCTTCAGATTTTAACCAAGTTTCAGAAAAAATCAAAATATCAATTTTATTTTTAGACAATTCGAAGATTGTGGTATTGATTTTGTTTCGTATGGATTGCACATTAAGATGCAGAATGTAAAAAATTTTTTGATTTCAATAAGAATTCCATAACCCTGATATAAAGTAGTTAGGGAAGTTGCATTTTGATGGTGTCAATACCAAAACGCATGTAATTACATGTCTCATTACAATACTTTTTTGTAATTTAACAAATATATTAGTAATTATAAAGATTATCACTCAGATTCCATTTAAATCGTGACAAACACTATAATTTAATGCACAGTTATCACTAAAAGTAACTCTTCTTACAACTTTGTAAACCTTTGTTTTCAGTATGAATAAATAATTTGAAAACGAAACTGTTCATAAAAAACTGACTGGTTGGCAAGCATAAGGATGGTCCCTCTCTTGTTGTGGCACTAAACAAACATTAAAAATAAAATAAATATTTAATTAAATACAGTGGAAATGATATGCAAAATAAAAGCCATATTAGCCAAGAATGTGATACTTAATATTCAACAATCACCACCAGAGTTAACAACAAAATAGACGAACTAACTAAACAAACAAATCAAATAAGTCCTGGAACATTCAGTTCCATCCATTGGTTGCTACGTAGTAGCAGCAGTAGGAATTTTCAAGTTTCAATCTCATTTTTCTGAATTAAAAGAAGTTTCCAGGAAGGCAATACCTTTCTTGGTGAAGAAGCTTATAAATAATAGGTTTACGAATGTGGACAAATCGTATTTGTTGGCATAAGAGATATACTTTTTTAAATTATGGCTCAGAATATCACCAATGTCCGGCTGCCTACTGGATGAAATTAATACAATCTCTTCACTCTTATACATTAATATCAATTATATTCACACATATTTATCTTTACTTTGCACTGCACCTTGCTGTTCAACTTTCATAAATAAGGGTATTGGTGGAACAGATACCTTTTTCCTCACTTCATAAAAATTGCCTAATATACGATGCATATTTGGTGATTGTTCTGGGTACTCTGGTTATGTTCATATGCTCGGAAAGACGTAATGAGCTTAGAGATAAAACATTGACTCTTTCAGGTGCCTGGTGGAATTGACGGGGTCACCTTCCAAGATCCATTGAGAGACAGTCCAGAGCATGAAACTAATTGGGTGAGATATGGAAGCAATGCTATTTCTTTGGAGTTACTCATGAACAGAATTCTTTTCAGATAGTTTTCAGAAGCCCTTTGATATACTGTAACACCTTTGTGGCAGAAGATTTTTCAGTCTTTAAATAATAAGTTTATTGGGGTAGATAAACCGTATATGATGGCATGTCTTTTCCAAAATTACTGCTAAAAAACCCCTAGGGGTATATATGAATGAAGATCTGGCCTTCCACTGGGTTGTACTTTCTTTGTGGATGCCAAAATATTTTATCAGTTATAAATTCAATAACCTTTACTGTTCACTGCAGTTTGAAACCAAAATTAAGTGATTCATATGGTCAACAACCGTGCCCAAATCATTTAAAAACACTGGCAGCTAATCATTACTCTTGGAAGGCTGCACCTAATTGGTATAATAATTGGCTGTACTGTGAGATCAGGATTCTTGATAACCATGTAGTGCATTCTGAAGTATCTTGACAGCACTTTTATTATTCGTAACTTGATAGTAGAAGGGTTTCTAAAAATATTTTGGAAAAGGCAGAAGGCATTTGCTCGTAGCTCTCAGAGTATGTTGAAGAACCCCTTTAATACATTGGGGTGATGAATGTGTATATAAAGGGATTGCGAAAAATTCCAACACAGTTTGAGGGCTTAAGAGAAGAGTATATAGAGCAATTAAGGAATGAAAAACTCTCAAGGGCAAGAAGGAAAAAACACCTTTTTTGATTATGGGATTGTTTATAAAGGACAATATTTCTCTTAGTATCTTATGTGGTCCACAATATACTTCACCATATGTGTCTGTAGTTCTGTCAGAGGAAGCTGGCTTAGTGAGGAAGCAATAATGGGTATTATAAGTAAATGCAAAAATTGACTGATCGTGTTGTCTCATACTTTTAAATCTTTCAGATCCAGGTGAAGACAGAGACAGGCAGCAATAAGCATTTGATGGAACATGAAGGTATACTTGGTGCTGAGGAAGACCTGCTTTCTCTCAGAGATCCACTCAGCCTGGACGATGTAAAATCTGAGGTAAGATGTTAAGAAAATAATAATAATAAAATGTTTATATTTCCAGTGATTTTGCATCAAAATATGAAACGCATCAATGATGATGTTTTAGTGATGATGAAGATTCAATGTTTTAGTACTTGTAACATAACAAGGAATCCTGTTACATGATGAAAGGGCCAAAACCATTAAGGCATGACCATAATTTCTCATTTGCATGATCATTTCATGAAGATGGGTGAAAGCAATTGATTTGTAATGATGATAGCAGTTTTTGTTGCAAATCCTGAAAGTCTTTGTTTTGCACTGGCAACTTCAGTGTTTACAAATGTGCACACTCATGGATAAGAATGGATGGCTTATTAAGAGAGTGTGATGTGGATATCCTAAATCTAAACATCTAAAATTTATAACAGAACACCAATGAAAAATTTTACAGCCAATCTTCTGACCAATGGGATGATTAACCCTTAAGAGACTATGTGGTATATTGGAACATGAGAGGTTGCACACGGTCTAAAATATGGTGCACCATGTTCTATGATAAATGCTTGTTCTTTTCATCAAAATGAAAGATTACTTGAAGTTTAATTATAACTTATAATTATTTAATGATAAATTAATAAGACAAAAAAGGCATAAATAAAGTGATTTGATTGATAAAAAATAATTACTAATTAC
Organism: Platycnemis pennipes; assembly: GCA_933228895.1. NCBI lineage: Eukaryota > Metazoa > Arthropoda > Insecta > Odonata > Platycnemididae > Platycnemis > Platycnemis pennipes. The sequence continues at coordinate 34,221 of CAKOGI010000026.1, read as the reverse complement.
TACTTTGAAACCTAATGCATTCAGATAATTCAAAGTTACATCATTTTTAAAATTTATTATTTTTTTTGATACCACTACGTGGCAATATGATATCATGTAGTAGCAATCAATCTGCATAAGATTAACAGTAAGATATAGCACCAAGGGAAATGAAACAGTGGTGCCATCTCTCATTAGGAGCTCAAAAGTAACAACCAGCAGTATTGACAGAAATTAACCACACTGTATTTCCAGTGCAAGCAGTCCTAATTTATTGTCATGTGACAGAAAAATGTTTAGAAAAAAGTACTGAAAAAAGAGATGAACAATAATGACCAATGTTGAATTGTTGCAGTAAAACAATTCAACATGTCTTCAAGACCATGCGTGACCTCTTTAAGGGTTAATGTGAAAATTTTTTGCTCAAATTTAACTTTGAGATGATACACAATACGTCTCTGGACACATATTCCAATAAAGACATTTTCATAGAGTTTAAACAAAAAAATTACTTGCTGCGAAAGCAATTTTGACAGAAAGTATTTTATTTTTAAAATATAAACATTTGAATCGCCATGATCAGATCCCTCGCATAAACATAATTCGCATGCTGCCATCTTGAATGACGTCAGGCCCTGCAACAGTGGTCGTGATGCATATATTTCTATGCGAAGTTTGAAGCATTTGGGAGATCACTATTGAAATGTCTTTCATGAACACACTTTTTTTTAATATGCCAAAGCAATGTATTAAATGTTGTCTTGTGCCAAAATATAATGACACCAACGGAAATGCCTCCTAACAAGTATTTTTTTTAATTGCCCAAAACTGGATATTATGGGTGAAGAAAGAAGTGCAAGCGAAATGAAACTTTGTCTATGCAATCAACCGTGTGCATTTTTGAGCGTTCACTCTGTCTATATTTATTTTACCAATTCTGGAAGCTAAATTAAACTCAATTGTATCTTAATTGTGCAGAAACTAGGTCAAAACAAAGCGCCGCCAGTAGTACTATTGATGTGATTGACATATGGGCTCAATATTATTCGGTAAAACATTTTCACTGATTGAAAAACTGCTAGGAAATTTAATACATGCACATATCAGTAATCAGAGTACAAGGGAAATGTGCTGGACATATGTCACGAAAAATCTTTTCCATATCAAGCAATATTCCATGTTTGAAAAAGTTCGCTAAGCAACTTTCAATTATGATTAAAAGACTGAACCCACTGAACCTATCGCTGCTTGCTTTTCAAGATTAGATGTCCTAACTTCTTTACTTAATTGCAAGCAGTAATTTTCACCGGTCAATTTCAATTTTCGAAGGTCAGCGTGAACGATAGATGCGTGAATGGCTACTTGTGCACATAAAAACAATTTATTAAACCAAAATAGTTGTAGACGGGAATATTTATTTCTTTGCATTACATTCACGATGTAACACATAAGATGCACTTTTCAACGTACCGCGTCTACGTCGAGATCAGCTAATATGCCAAGTACACCAATATTACACCACACAACATTAGAATCTAGGATCACGATCGCACTTGCTTGCTTCGCAACAGGTTAAATTTTCAAATTCCTTGGTATATTTGGTAATCAAGTGTCTTGGAAATCGTATCAAAACTCATCACTGCACCATAAGGTTATGCCACTACAAACAAGAGCTTTTCACATTCATTGTATTTTTTATTTATAATCCGAATCCTTGAAATCATCCCAAATGATACATTAATGATATAATGTGCCTGAAAATAGAGAGATGTCGACACTTATTGGAGCAGTAATTCAATTTTAACAAATGGATAAAGTAGATGCCCATATTACAATTTATTTTTATGGTCCCGAACTTGACGTACGCAATCCCTGCACGAAATGCTCACTATAGTCTATAACAAAGACAAGTAGCTATACCTTCTTGTCTTCGCCATCCATCAAAATATGTGCTTCCACGATATATCCCTTGTATATTAGTTTATGCCCGGGGCATACACGAGCACGAACAACATTTTATCGAGCTTAACCTGCACATAGCCGATGGTATCATCGTCGTGTTCCTCACGAACGACCCTAACACCAAAACATTCATCATCGCCATATTATGAATATTACAAAATTCAAATGTGAACATTCATTTTCAAACATTGACATGCTTTTACCTCGCCATCTTAACTCTTTGGATTTCAGTTTGAATCATGCTTTCTTCGAAGATTGTATGAAGTTACATTTAAAAACGGTGTTGATACGTAAGAAAACATTGCTAATGTTGAGATTTTCGGAAGATTTCTTGCGTCAACTTTGACAAAATCAGACTCCATACCTTCTAAAGAAATCATATATGTTCACAGCCTTCCTTAACCCCACCTAAGATATCTAAATCCGACTACAAATGTAGAAAACAATGTCCACAGGTACAGTACATTCCGCCATTTTCCTCTCCATTGCAGGACCTGACATCACTTTCAGCCGGCCAATCACAATACGTTTTAAAGTGGGCGTGTTTTCTGGGCATTTCTTTTGCTTATTCCTCGAAAAATACATTAAATAAATGCATAGGTTTCATCGCTAAGGTGTTTTAGTATAATTAACAATTTTTTAAGTAGCATTTCAAGGAGATTTAAAAAAATGTCCAGAGGTCTATTGGCAACAATTGATCAACATTCATGGTTTGACCTCCCATGCAAGCATTAGTTGTTGACAGTATTGGAACTCTAGAATGAAACCCAGAGAAGCAGCTTCTAGAGTTTTGTACTGACTGAGAGACATTAATGCTATAGGTGTCACCAAATTCTAGATACTTTCGTGAGAATTGTCACTGACATTTAAACAAAATTATAACTAATTACAGTAAAACCTTGATTATACGACCCTGTTTTATACCACCACCTCATTTATACACCATATTTTTTGGTCTGGTAAATAACCCCATAAGACCCCATGTATTTCCAACCTCCCTTCTGAAACTTTTCATTTATATGATGAGCTGGATTATAAACCATTTTTTTCCATTCCTTTGGTAGGAAAGGAGTGAAAAAAAATGGTTTATCATCTTTCTTCAATTTTTCATTTTACTCTGTTCCTGATTTGGATCCAAAGACTTGGTGTAAAATCAGATCCAGATGGTAGATTTTAAATTTTTGCTGTTTAGCGATTGAATCACCCTGTGAATGGAATGCCATTATGGTAGATATTGCCCAGGAGAAGTTGTATAACTCAGGCTACGAAATTAGATGAAAATTTTCTGTGCAACTTGAACCGGAATAAAGAAATATGACTTTTTTCCCCACTATCCTGGTATCGCGAGAAATAAAAAGTAGAATGTCACGTGGGTAGCCTACATTCTCCAGCATCAGGTAGATGATGAGAGCTGTGTGAAGTTCGATCCCTGTCACTGTTTCATTTTTACTTTCAGTCATTTGCATCGAAAATTTTATCGCCTTCAATTTCAAACCCTCACGTCGAAATACTCACATTTTATACTTATAATATTTAAATTAGATTTATGAATGTATAACTCAAAAATTAGGGATGGTCAGGTGGGATCTGAAGATCCACAGATCATTCATTTCCTTTGCTACTGAAGTCAAATCCGAAGACAGTATACATTCACATCTCGATTGGAGTTTTTTAAATTTCACGGCTTAGTGATTGATGCGAATGGAAGGTAGCTACGGTAGATACTGACAAGGAGAGGATTTGTAACCCCGGTCACAAAATGAGATGAAAATTTTTTCCATACCACTAGTACAAAATAAAAAGTAAACTTGGATGTTTTCTCCATAGGCCGGGAGGCACAGGAAAAAATTGGAGCAGAACATCATGCGTTACTTACTTTGTAGGCTTGCATTACTGCATGCCTACATTCACGCCTATGCCCATTCAGGAGTTCATTCCTAAACACTGGAATACAGTCCATGTGTATCAGTATGCTGCGGCACCAGCATGCAGTAATGCAAGCAGGCATTTAAGAACAGTATATTATCAAGAATTGCATGTCAATTTATAAGTCAACATATTAACATAAAAATAATAAAATTTGGCATTTGTGAAAGTGATTGGAAAAATATTTTATTACAGAATTAAAACCGTGGAAATATACATTACCTTTACAATGTAGTTTAAGCTATAAAAGTACAAATATGTAGTATCCACATATAAGGGTTGGAAATTAAGGATGATATAATTTTTAATTCAATGACTGAACTAAAAATTTTATACAGCAATAAGAATTGAACTTCATTATCTGCACTCTGCTATTGTTAGCTTACCCAAGTTCAGAGAATGCAAGCTCCCTACATGTCATTCTACTTTTTTCTTGCTAACCTGGGCCATTAATGGTGAAAAAACCCTGGGCACATTTTCTAAATTTTGCTTCCAGTAGCATGAAAAAAGGGTCATCTCATTCAATGATCCAAGTTACACAACTTCTCCTTATGAGTATAAAGCTTTCAAATTTTATTTTAAACGTTATTATTTATAAGGAATTGCAAAATTACTAGTTAAGCAGCTTGAAATATTCAAAATAAGTTTTTCATCTTAAAAATTAAATCCCCAGATATTCCATAAATGGAATCTCCTGGCCACATTAAAAAAATTTGTTTCTCTAAAAAAGAATTTGAAGGCATTCAAGGATGTTATTAACAACAGCAACCAAGTTAATGTAAACAAATTGTGGGCAGAATTTATTTTAGGTTTTTAATTTTGTTTATTATTTAATATTCTATATCCTATTATTCTTGACATGTGATATGCTCGGAAGTCTTTTTCTGTAATTACATTTGAACCTTTTTGGATAGAGGGTGATGCTATACACACACCATCACTAGGATCTTATATTTTGGAAAATAATTGAAATACTAATGAAAATAAATTCATCATGTTTCTTTTAACTGCAATCTAAAGAATAGTAGAACAGGTTTAACAAAATGTATTACTTGATGAGTATATGATAAGGAAAGTGAACTTTATATTAGAATTTATATGATATAGTTATTGCATCCACAAATCTTGATCCAGGAAAATATTATTCACATAGACGATTTGAAGTTAATTTTTTCTACAGTAATTCACTTGTTTTTTGTAAATACTATTGTTGCTGTTTTTCTATATTTATATTTCAAATCAAGGATTAGAAAAGAAATGAAATTCAAAATTCAGTATCTGAAACTAAGGATCTGAAACCTAGATAAAGATCAGAAAACCATGCATAGTTCCAAATCTAGATTTGAAACAACTCAGGATCCGTCCATCACTAATGTCATAATTAACTCTTATCATTGATACGGGGTGAATATATTGTTAACTTTTGATTAAAAAGCCATTTGTATCTTCTTTATTATCTGGTATTTTATCACACCATCCCCGTGCTCCATGTGTAGAATCCATACATTTTTGTTGCATTGTAACTTTAAAAGATTTTCTTTCATTGCAGTGGCACATCTCTTCACCGTCGATAACAATCTTCCAACACACTCAGACACTTTATGATAGACCGGATACCTCTTATCATTAATCTTTTCACTCTCGCTTCTAAAAGAACAAATCGCACTAGCAACCATGGCAAACTCGCCCTCCGTCAATGGTTTAGCAGGCATACTGTCAGATGTTAATCCAAAGAAAATCGGCGACAGAATGAGCGTAGGATCAGACGGGTCAGACATACAAATACAAATGATTCATCGCTGAGACAAAGCGGGTCATTCGGCCTCGCCATCAGCACAATGTAAGGATCACAATGTAATATAATGACAACAGCTTATTAGCTAGCAACCCAATTTTAAACCTGCCATTGGAGGTCCAAAGCCCTCATGAGAAAAGGAGATGGAAAGGAGTTAATTTTCTTTCGAAAGAAAAGAATCCTACCTTTTTAAGTTACAATGCAACAAATGGTGTCCGATGGCAACAGAGGTGTCGAACGCGGCAACGTCGCACGGAATCCCAAGGCCATGCGTCCGTTTCCTCTCGTTCGCTTCACACCTCTTGCTGTTGGAAACATCGAATTAAATGTAAGCGCATATAAAATAAACAACTAAATAAATTCTAAATATCGAGAACCGTTTAGCCTTGTATTACCATAAGCTCCATGACAGGACAAGATTCGTATCGATATGACCACGCAGTACTGAGAAAAAGTTGTTTCACAAAATTTACAAGAACAATTTTATTTAAACTTCGATTATCTTAAAACTTTGTACATACGTTAGCAATAAATTCCGTTATGTTGTATTAAAGTTTGTTTACGATCCAAATAATAATTTAAAAGTTATGCATTTTTAAAGTGAGCATTCCGTTTAAAACGGTGAAAAAACCGGCACTTTTTTCGTTTCACAGACAATAAAATTTTAAAAAGTTAAAATAAAAATTTTCACTTTCCACAGTTAAACGCAGAATTAAATTAGCTAATTTTTGATATAACTTGTTTTCATGTGGGACTACGAGTACAACTGTCATTGACTTGTAAACTCGAGTGTCATGACTTTTTTCCACGACAGTAGTAACTCATACTCTGGTTCCATGGTGTTTTTCCATAATGTTCTCTTTCTTTGAGTATCTTGTGCATCTTCTTCCCCTTTTCTAATATTTCTTACTTCTATATCTTCATCTAGTAACTCATACTCTGGTTCAATGGTGTTTTTCCACAATGTTCTCTTTCTTTGAGTATCTTGTACATCTTCTTCCCCTTTTCTAATATTTCTTACTTCTATATCTTCATCTAGTAACTCATACTCTGGTTCCATGGTGTTTTTCCATAATTTTGTGCATTCTTCTTCAATATTGTTACATTCCTCCTTTGTAAAATTATCATCTTCTTGTTGCACATACAATTCTTCTGTCGGTAGTGACTTTTTCTTAAATGAAAAATTTTTCTCACAAAAAATAACATCTCTGCTAACAAGTATCCTTTTTTCCTTTATGTTCCATAAGCGATAACCCTTGACATTGTTCTCATATCCCAGGAATATGCACTCCACATTTCTAGCATTCAGTTTGTTTCCAGTTTTCATTACTGCCCATGATTGACATCCAAACACCTTAAGTTTATTAAAATCCTCTTCCTGTAATTTCTTTCCAGTCCAAATCTCCTGTGGAATCTCATAATTTATAGCACTTGATGGACATAAATTCCATATGAAGCATGCTGTGGACAATGCTTCAGCCCAAAAAAACTTTGGCAAGCCAGATTCCACCAGCATACATCTCACCATATTCATTAAAGTCAAATTCATTCTTTCTGATTTCCCATTTTGTTGAGGAGTTGATGCCACGGTTAACCGATGTTGAATACCAGTATTCTCTAAGTATTTACGAAAATTATTTCCAGTGTATTCTCCACCATTGTCACTTAGTATCGCCTTGATCTTAGTTTCATGCAGTAGTTCATTTTTCTTCTTGTATGTCCTAAATTCTTCAAATACTTGATCCCTTCTATGCAGAATACTTACAGACACATGGTTTGAAAAATCATCGATGAATGTCACATAATACTTTGAGCCACCTATTGATGCTGGGCAGACTGGACCACCAACATCTGTATGTATCAGTTCCAATAGTTTCTTACTTTCTTTCTTGCTCCTCCTTGGAAATGACTTTCTCTTTCCTGTTCTGCTATAATTTGCGACTGGATGAGAACGATTGTTAGGGATTTCATGGGGCACATCTAAGAAAGAACTAACTCGTGTACGAACAGCATGGCGACTGACTAAAACGAGCAGAGGCCGGTCTTTATTTGGCAACTTCTGGTATAACAAATGAATACATGAAAGCGTCACAAGAGGGAGATTACAAACATACATGGACATTACAACACTCTCCCTTAATCGACCAACAGCACTCTTCAGCAAATACTCATTCCTAGGGGCATAATACACTTATGGTGCACAGTAACAGTAAGTGCTTTTGTGAACACATCAGCAATCATCTTTTCAGATTCTAGGTACTTGAGAATTACCTTTTTACATTTGACAAGTTCCCTGATGTGATGAAATTTAACCTCTATATGCTGAGTTCGTGCATGCAGAACATTATCAGAGGCTAACTTCAATGCACTCTGATTATCATTCCATAAAAGAATTGGACCCTCTCTATCACATAGCTCATTCAATAACCCTTTCAGATAAATTGCCTTTCTACCAGCAGAGTCTATAGCGATATATTCTGCCTCAGTTGAGGACAGAGCAGTTACACTTTGCCTTCTGCTTTCCTAACAGATTGGCCCACCAGAATTCACAAACACATACCCTGTAACTGATTTCCTGTTAACATCGTTTGCAAATGAAGCATCAACAAAACCACTAATATCAGGTGTATCTTCAGTCTCTCTAAATTCTATACCCATGTCAATGGTACCCTTCAGGTATCTTAACACTCTTTTCACACACTGCCAGTGCTCACTTGTATAACAATTGTTAAACTGGCTAAGATAATTGGTCACAAAAGATATGTCGGGCCTAGTGCACACAGACAAATAAAGTTGACCACCAATCACTTGTTGGTAAGGTACACTTTCACATTCAGAAGACTCACTCTTATTCAGTCGAGTGCCAGGAACCATTGGAGTCGACACAGGCTTGCACTCTGACATCCCAACCTTATTCAGTAGGTTCAAAATGACCTGCTTCTGGTCCAACTTGATTTTACCATCACCCATTTGTACCCTCATTCCCAAGCAATCCACAACTGAACCTAAATCTTTTACCTTAAAACAAGATTGCAGTTTTTGTTTCAGTCTCTCAGCCTGCACTAGATCATTAAAGAATACAAAAAAGTCATCAACATAAACACACATTATGACAATTGATGTACCATCTTTCCAAAAATAAACACAAGGTTCAAGTTGAGATTTCTTGAAACCTACACTTAATACAACTTCGTCCATTCTTTCATACCATGAATGTGATGCCTGTTTAAGGCCATAAATAGCTCTTTTTAGCTTGCACACTTTGCCTGTATGTGAAACAAAACCCTCTGGTTGGTGCATGAATATTTCTTCATGCAACCTACCATTTAAAAAAAGCTGTGGAAACATCCAGATGATGCACATGCAAAACATTAGCAATAGCAATTGAAAAACATAATCTTAAGGTATCATGCCTTACCACAGGTGCAAAAGTGTCTAGATAATCAACACCATAACGCTGTGAAAAACCTTTAGCCACCAGGCGAGCCTTAAAATTATCCACAGCTCCCTCAGCATTCCTTTTCAATTTAAAAACCCATTTACAATGCACAATGTTTTCACCCTTAGGTTTGTCTACAAGATCCCATACCTCATTTTCCTTGAAAGAATTCATTTCCCTTTCCATTGCTTTTCTCCAATGAATTTGATCAGTACCATTTAGGGCATCATCAACTGATGTAGGCTCTACTTTTTCATCGGATGCCAGATACAATTCGAAACCAGGAAATTCCTTTTTCTCTCTCTCCCTCAAAGGATATCTCCTTTCACCTTCATTTACAGGGACATTCACATGTACATCACTTTCACCCTCAACTGATCCAATTTCAACATTATTTTCCACAACATGAACATGATTAACATCATCATTTACATCACTATGACAACTATCATCATCATTTATGACATCACATAATCTGGGAAATGGAAAAACATCATCTAAGTTTATAGGTACAGGCACATTCAAATAACCTTTCCTATCTCTACCAATAGCTTGGATTGCTGTGAAACAATTTTCCTTAAACTCAACATCTCGAGCAACAATTAGTTTCCTTGGATCTTTAGGATTAAGCAACCGAAACCCCTTAGTATCTGTTGAGTAACCCACAAAAAACATTTTTTCACTCCGAGGATTCAGTTTGCCCCCTCTAACTTCCTCAGGGATTAATGCATATGCATCACAACCAAAAACCTTAAGCTGACAGTGACTTACTTTTCTACCAGTCCACAAGGCTTCAGGTACTTTACCAGGAACACTCCTGTGAGGGCTCCTGTTTAACAAATATACCGCAGTGTTAGCTGCCTCGGCCCACATCTGCTTCGGACTTCCTGAGTGAAAAATCATGCAACGAACTTTCTCAAGAATCGTGCGATTCAACCTCTCAGCAACTCCATTTTGTTGGGGAGTATATCTTACAGTTTTTTGATGGGTGATGCCTCTATCCCTGAAAAAATTCTGTAATTCATCACATAAAAATTCAGTTCCATTATCAGATCTGAAAACTTGTAACCTTTTACCAGTGACATTTTCAGCCATATTTACAAATTCAATGACCCTCTGTTTGGTTTCACATTTGCTTCTGAGGAAGTAAACTGTTGTCCTCCTAGAGAAGTCATCAATGAGAGTAAGAATGTACCTCGACCCATTCCATGACTTTACACTGGAACCAAAATCACAGAGGTCAGAATGAACTAGACCCAATAGCTCATTAGCTCTTGTACCACCTTCCTTTGGAAAAGGTTTCCTATGCTGTTTACCAAGAATACAAACATCACAATCATTTGCAGACTCATTTTTGAAATTAATACAATCACTCAATTTGTCTCGCAACAACCTCATGTTATGTATACCCAAATGACCCATTCTTTGATGCCATAATTGATAATCATCACCTTTACATACAAGGGCCTGTTTTGTTTTAATATCTAAACGATATAGGCCATTACTAGTTCTAGTTGCAGTAGCGAGTACTGAACCATTAGAGGCAAAATCGTCATCATACAGTTTACAACCCTCTTTATCATACACAACAGTGATCCCTTTATCAGTTATTTGGCTCACAGAAAGCAAATTTTCCTTCAAACCAGGAACATGCACAACATCTTTTAGTTCAGAAATGTGGTCACTTACATCCAATTTCACAGATCCAACACCTCTACTTACAAGTTTATCGTTATTCCCAACAACAATCTCTACGTGACCTTCGGTTTCTGGACAATAATCATGCATACGGTCTCCGTGTGGTGACATATGCAAAGATGATCCGGAATCAATGAACCAATCCGAGTCACAGGATACAGCCGACAGGGCACAAAGAAGACTTCTCTTGGTTCTCTTATCTTCACCATTCTTGGATCCTGGTTTCTTGAATGGCTGCTTGCCTTCTGCAGACAAAGGACATTCTGATTTAAAATGGGCTTTCTCTCCGCATCGAAAGCATTTAAACCTCTTCTTCGACTCCTGCCCTCCAGCCGAAAATGCACCAGCCTTACTGCTGCGACCACCTTTGGCAAGCAAGGCAGACGTACCCTCACTTTCGTCGCTGAAGTTCTTTAGGTCCTCCTGTAGAAGTCTCGTACGCACCAACTCCGACGTAATGGTGGCCCCGGAATTCTCCAAAGCCATTCGCAATGGCCTGTACGTCTCCGGCAAACCACGGAGCATGACGACGGCAATCATGTCGTCATCTACTGCCTTGTCGATGTCCGCCAGCTTCTGCGTTGTGGACATAATCGATGTTACGTACTCGTGCATACTTTTGTGCTTCTCCAATTTTTCCTCGAGGAGGAGATCAAGGAGACCAATACGTCGATTCACACCCTTGTCCTCGAACACTTTAGCCAAGTTCTCCCACGCTTCCTTGACAGTTTTCGCGTTCCTCACATGCGGATAAATGTGTGTTTCTACATGTAGGCAAACGATGGTTAACGCGTCTGTGTCTAACTCCGCACTGGCTTGGCTGGCTGCCTCATCTTGATAGGCTTCCCCGGTGGCATACTTCCATAACTTCTCGCTTTGCAAGACTAACTGCATCGCGAACTTCCAGTTACTATAGTCCTCCATTCCTCGGAGCCGTTCGATTGGCACCGGAGTAATACGTTTCCCTAATGGGCCCATATCAAATATCTTCTTAAGCACAAAGAACCGATACACCAGATATGCCCGCCCGATCAACGTACCTCTACTTTTGGACTTCGCTTAAAAACACATTATGCGCGTTCTACTTTTACACCCGGCACGGAAAATAAAACTCACAAAATATCTTACGCATTTCGCTACACGTTCTGGGCCCATAACCTGTTATAATTTGCGACTGGATGAGAACGATTGTTAGGGATTTCATGGGGCACATCTAAGAAAGAACTAACTCGTGTACGAACAGCATGGCGACTGACTAAAACGAACAGAGGCCGGTATTTATTTGGCAACTTCCGGTATAACAAATGAATACATGAAAGCGTCACAAGAGGGAGATTACAAACATACATGGACATTACAACATTTTCCTTGAAGACAAACATCACAATTTTTAACTTCTTTTTCTTCTTTATTCACTATGATACCAGAAATTCTTAGTAACACTTCTTTGTGACAGTGTCCAAACCTTTGATGCCATAAATGTAGTGAAGCACGAGACACTTGCTTGGGTTCATCATCTACATGATTATAATTTCCCTTACTTTTCTCTTTGTGTATAGTGTCTATAACATAGAGTCTTCCTTTCTTCCAAGCTCTAAACAAAACTTCATTTTTGTTTTTGTCTATCACATCTACTCTGGCATTCTCAAAACTAGTTTCCTATTTCCACTTTCTAGACAGCTCACAGATATCAAATTCTCACCTAAACCAGGAACAAAAAGTACATTATTAATCCTAATGTCATAACCTCCACACTGTTTAGACATTCTTAACAAAACACTTCCTCTTCCCTTCATTTCAACTTGTTCACCATCAGCTAAATCAACTACTCCAGTTTCTGCTGTAAAATTATCAAGAAGCTCAATATACGGTGTCATGTGATGAGTTGCTCCTGAGTCCAACATCCAGCAAAGTTTATCAGAGGAGTTCTGTCTATTACCTACACATAACACTCTATATTCTCTAGTTTCTTCAGTTGCATTCGTTATATTCGCCTTCTTACCTTCATTTTTCATCCCTTTTTCATCATCATAATAATAATAATCCCTTCCTTTACTATCATAATTAGCAGTTTTTCTACAGTATCTAGCGATATGCCCCTTACCGTTGCAGTTATAGCAGAAAAATGGTTTCGTCCCTCTCTGTTGTGTACTATTATCAGTTTTCTTTGCTTCTAATTGCTTATTACCGCCTAATTGCTGTCTTCTTCTGCTGCTAAGCGCTACTCCTACCTCCTGTGCACGACTTTCTAACCTTTTCTCTTCAATTAATAATTTAGCCTTTACACTATTTAATGTCAAAATTGCTTCTTCTTGTTCTAGACTTCTAACATATCCCTCGTATCACTCCAATGGCAGGCTAATTAACCCGCGATGGCACGCGTGGGCGGGGATTCCCCGCCCGATCGAAAAAAAAATTCCTACTCAGCACACTGCAGCCTCTTCTGTTCGACACTTCTTCTAATCTACTATTTCTGAGCACTTTTCAAGTTAAAATCCGTAAATACGAATAAGAATCTTTGTATCACATTTTATTTCGTAATGGTCGAATCCCCGCCGGCGCGTGCTATCGCGTTACAAAATCTGCTTGCGGAGTTTTTAAGACTTGACTCGATCAATGTCGCAGTTTATCTTCCTATTTCGGTACATTTTTTTGCCCGTTACATTGTCCTAGGAGAGAACGAGAGAGGTATGGGTAAGTAGAACAATTGGTTTCGACGCTAGGACGTACATATTTCTCTCCAATTCAGTTTGAAAAGAACTCGTGAGGGAAGCATACGCTAGTTCCATTTGGTGATCGCTACCTTGTATTCAACCCCTTGTACCAGTGCACCTTGCGAAATAAATTATAACTGTAAGTTATTGTAAATTTACATTCGTAGAGGTTGTCACAACTGTAGTTTCATTTCTATTGAAATGTGTTCATAAATTTGCCATAAGTAGCTCTCTTTTTTTCAATAAGGAATCAAAAAGCCGAGCATACACTTCCCGACCATGAGTGAGCCTGAAAAACATAACATACTGAGAATGCTTGACAGTGAGAGTGAAGGGGAATATGCAGATTTGAGTGAGAGTGACGATGAGGAATGTGACAACACTATTTACCGTTCGGACCACGAATCATTTTCTGAGGAAAGTGAAGATGAGCAATTGCCCGGAACAAGAGCTTCTTCCTTCGTGGGAAAAAAGGAGTGACAGAGTGGTCTGCTGTGAAGCCAGCTAAAAGATCCAGAATTGAGAGATGCAACATCTACCTGGACCTCTGGGTAACGCCCGAAATGTATCGGATATTTTGGATTCTTGGCAAATTTTTTTTCCAAATGATATATTATCAGATATTGTATCCTTCACAAACACAAAAATTCGAAGTGTGCAGGGTAGTTTTCTGCGTCAAAGAGATGTAAGGGAAACGGACCTCACTGAACTGAAGGCCCATTTGGGATTACTGTATTTAGCTGGGGTGCAAAAGTCGAACCATAAAAATCTTTTTGATCTGTGGAGAGCAGATGGAACAGGAACTGAATATTTTAGACTTGTAATGGGTGTAAATAGGTTCAAATTTTTGCTAAGAATGATGAGATTTGATAACATCCACGAAAGAAATGAATTGAAGAAAAAAGACAAATTTTCCCCAATTAGGGACATTTTTGAAACTTTTGTCAGTAATTGCCGGAATAATTACAGTATGAGTGAAGCAGTTACAGTTGATGAGATGCTTCCACAATTCCGGGGTAGATGCAGTTTCCGTGGTTACATGCCGAACAAGCCGTCTAAGTATGGGATCAAAATATTTGCCTGTTGTGATGCAATAACATTTTACACCGGAAATATGGAATTGTACGTTGGAAGACAAAATCAGGGCCCAGATAAAATTGATTACAAGCCAGACTCAGTGGTGAAAAGACTGGTTCAGTACAGTTATAACACTGGAAGAAATGTCACCCTTGATAACTAGTTCATGTCCTACCCGTTAGCACTTGATCTTCTAAAAAATGGTCTAACAAAAGTAGGAACGATAAGAAGAAGTAAGGGTGAGATTCCACCCAGCTTTATCGCTAAGTCGAATGATAGAGTAGTCCGAAACAGTATTTTTGGTTTTCAAAAAGAAGTGACGCTAGTGTCATACAAACCTAAAGCTAACAAAGTTGTATTGCTCTTATCAACAATGCATCGAGATGACATTTTGGATCCTCAAACGAATAAACCTGAAATTGTAATGTATTACAACTCCACAAAAGGTGGTGGGGACGTTTCAGATCGTTTAGAGTCCACTTATAGTGTCTCTCGCATATCATGCCGATGGCCGCTAACACTTTTTTTTACCTTGTTGAACATTGGCGCGATCAATAGCATTGTTATTTACAGGGAAAACTCAGGTAAATTTGTTAGTCGTAAGGAGTATTTGAATAACCTTGTTAAAGTTTTGACCAGATATTACATGCTGAAAAGGGAGAAACAGCAAAATATCCGATTATCTTTGCGACTCCGGTTGCGGGAAATATTGGGTATACCTGAGAGAGACGATAACATGAGCCACAATGCTGATGGCCGATGTGCTTACTGCCCTTCTAAAAAAAATATAAAAACAAAGACAGCATGCAATACCTGTAAAAAGCCCATTTGCCGTGAACAGTCAGGTTACCAGAGCTGATAATTCAACTGCACATCATGTTACCAAAATGCCTGCGGAGATAATGATTGATTGTGAGCTGTAAATAGTAATGTTTGTCTATAATCAGAAAATATTCTCTTATGTTCTCCATGTTCATGGCTTAAAAATGAATATCATTCCTTTGTTGAATATTTTTACGACCGAAATTGCCGAATAAATCTTCTTTGTAGTACTTATTATTGTTTATTTAGCCATGTACAACCCGTCGGTCTTTTCCCCGCCCCGCGTGCTACCGCGTTACAAGAAAAGCGCGTGCTACCGCGGGTTAAAGTAAGCATTGCTAACGTACTATCATCAAGATTACGCTCGAACTTTCCAATCTTCTATTTAACCTTTGAATTTTTGCAACATACTCTTGGACCGATAAATCGTCTGTTTTCTGTATGTTAATCAAATCTTTCATATTCATCATTTGATGTAACAGACCAAACTGTGTGTGGGCTTCCTTCAAAATCTTCCATGCCTCCTCCGCACGTTCATATTTCCCGATGTATTCTAAATGGTTATCAGATACGACCAGTAGTAGAAATGACATAGCTTTTTCATTCATATCTTCTTCCGCTGCTGTCAACTTGTCACCAAATCCCGGGTTGATCGCCTTCCAGCATCTCTTCTGCTGCAACACGGCCTTGACTTGCAAAGACCACGCGTAATAATTCTCGTCGCTCAATCTCGGAATCTTGTACTCGTCACTCAATCTCGGAATCTTGTACTCGTCACTTATTGCCAATGACATGTTTCTGTAATTAATATCTTTAGGTACTCAGCTTATACTCTGCGCTCTGGATGCAGTCACTTCTTCTTATATCAATTATTTTCCTTTGGCTTTAATATCTTCACGTACTCAGCTTATATTCCACGCTCTGGATGCAGTCACTTCTTTATATCAATTATCTTCCATTGGCTTTAATATCTTCACGTCCATTAGTATCTTTTATCACATCACGCAGTAGTTCTTACGTATTCTGGGCCCATAACCTGTTAACTTTTGATTAAAAAGCCATTTGTATCTTCTTTATTATCTGGTATTTTATCATCACCATATTACTGCATTTGTAAAATGGCGCTTGTACATTTAGGTGACTATAGTAACAAGTCAACACAAATTATCCTATAAACATAATCAAATATAAGATGTTTCCAAGCCACTTCTAAGATATTAAATGACCGACATATTAACATATATTATGATATGTCTTCAACTCAGCAATTGAGATACACCATAAAAGTTCTTTAAATGAATTATTTGCCCATGCATGTTCACAACTTAAACAACCTTGTCAGGTATCGTGTATCAAGCATCATTTGTTTTCATGACAATGTGGGTGAAAATGTTTTTGGATTTACAGTTGAGCTTTTAAATGTTAAAACATGTATTTATTTCAATTTAACATTGTTTTTCATGAAAATATGAAAAACAATTGAAAGAATCCTAAAGTTGAAAATCATTTGGCTGCTACCCATCCGTGAGGGGGTCGAGACTTATATATTCTGAGGTAGCGACTATGTCATGCTATGTCACATCTACCTCAACCTGTGATTTTTATAAAATATTGCTAGTTAAAGAAAAAATCTTTTCTTTCACCGTCAAATCACTCATACCTACAATTCTGATGTAGTAATTAAATAATACTTTCAAAATAGCTGAGTGAATAACAAAGTCTAATATCTAATACCAATTGCTTTCTTATATTTAATAGAAACTTAAAACTATTTTCAGTTAGATCTTTCTTCATACCAAATGATATTCTGTTTTAGAAGAAAACTAGTCGGTAAAAGAAAAAAATTACCTGTTATTCACACCAGATTTTTAGTAATAGATACTCCTGCATAAGGTGGTGCTTCCCAGATAGCATGGGCATTTTCGTATCTGGATATGAAAGGATACAATCAGGATAAGATAAGTCACACATTTGTCGTTTGTAAAAGGTGTTTGTGGAATATTTTGCACCAATTTAAGAACGAATGAGCTTATGCATGAAGAAAATGGATGCAAATCACGAATATGTCGATGAAATATACTTGTGAGCATTATTTTTTTCTTAAAATGGAAAATCAGTGCACAAGATACATCGTATCCTTTCGTTTCGGATGTACGTATCTCCTCACATTGGATCGTGACAGGATGCACATATCTTTTCGTATCTGGTTCTGGGAACTATTTTTTGTCTAACTCATCAGTGCTATGGGCAGCTGATGCGGAAGTCAGCTCTTTAAAGAGCCTGTAATAAAAATATTAATCAAATTTTAATAAATAACTTTCAAGCCCTTAATTTTCCTTCGTGATAGGATATTGGCAATCAGCATGTACTGATAAAAGTTTTTTAAGCTCGTACATAGGTAGCTCTGCAACAAACAATTGCTGAACGATATCGATAGAAGCGTAGAATCACAACATTGTTGTAGGCATAAGTCAGAGGGTGAGTATATTTAGTTATTTTAATGTTAATTTTTTATCTCTGAGTAGGTCCTTGCATTATCTTTTCATTTTCGAGATCCAAAACTTTTTCTCTCTTCCTCATACAGGTATAAATAGCATGTTCCAGTGAGTCCTGGTGTGGAATCACGGATTCATCTTTCACGTTATGGCAATCTCTATCAATAATGCTTGCCCCTAAAGTAGCGCAAGGTTAACAGTAACCGGCAATAAAAATCGCTCCACTGACAGTGATAGGCAATTTTAAGTGCCACACAAAATATGAAGAATGTAGATCAGGTTCTCTCTGACATAAGTTAAATCAAAAAATAACGGTAACGTTAGCGCACGCCTTATGAAGATCCATGATCGTGGCCAGAATTACAATTGTGACAAAGTTTAAACTTTTTTTCGGGTAGCTCTAATTGCTCTTGCCGAAGGTATGTTTTGGGTGTGGAAAAGTTCCTTATTACCAATTGCTTATTTTTTACGTACCTTCGCATTTGTGATTTTGTTACGACTCCATTTCTCACTGTCGCAGGTCCACTTTAGTAAAATGTTTTTCCTGCCGCAGTGATATGATTGTTGTGGTTCATTGCTAGGAATCACTGAAGCAAGTGAGCTCTTTTATTATTTTTAATTCATGAAAATTTCGAATATTTTTCGCACTAAAATATGAGCTGACTACTGGTGCTACTCACAGATTTAGAAGGTTTGTATTAGGTCCAAATTAAGAGTATTTAAATGAATGCTTCAGCGGTGTTCAAATTTTGATTTTTTTTATTTCTTTACGGGTTTGTGCATATGAACCAACCTGGGACATGAAGAGAAGGATGGTACACTTTCAAAATCGTCGTCGATTGTAATAGCTTGTGATTTGAAATGGTTTAACATAAACCAGGTAATGAAATTCAAATCTCAATGTAACATAATGTCTCATTACATATCTGTGGGTTATTGATGCCATTGCAATGATGCTAAAAGTTCATCCAAAAGAGATGCCATAAACTGCATTGCTATTTTTGTGAAGGTATTGAGCTATTAAAAAAGATATTGCAGTTGATTCTTGAATCTTGATCGGCCATTTCATTCCAAAAAATTATACAGGCTTACTTTTCGCACCACTCCCAGATAAAATGGGTGTGTATTCAGAAAAAGTAAAAGAATATAAATGAAAGTGTCTGCGGGGCTCAAAAGCTGGATATTTTATGGCTTTATGCCATATTCCAAAGTGGACTGCTTTCAAAATTTATGTCTTTTGAGACAATAACATGATATGAAGTTACAAGAACATGATATGAAGTCTAACCAAAAATAGGAGTAGCAAGATGAAAAAAATTGTAATATTGTGATACATCAAATGTACTGTAATGGTGTAAACAAAGGTAACCAAGTGACAAGTTTCTGATTTCTTCATCATCATTGGTGAAAAATCCTATGAATGGTTTGATGCAGCTCTCCACTCTATTCTTGTATCGGCCAACCTCTTCATATTGACAAAACTCCTTTCTTTTAGATCCTTCACAACCAGTTCCATGGATCTCATATGATGCCTGCCTTTTCCATTCTTCTAAATCTGTACTAGGTTATAAGAAAAGAATTTAATCTAATTGGAATAAAAGTCATTTATATGTATCTGAAGGAAGTTCATTGACACCCCTGTCATTACATTGGAGAATTGAGACAAACAACATATATGAAAGGTCAGAGAAAAATTTTTTCCGAAGAGTTGAGTCCTAACATTCCCCAAAACCCAAATCTGGCCTCATTGTCAAAAATAGAGGGACATTTTTATTCACCTCCCCTTCTAACCTCCTTTGTTTCTTCTATGGCCTGTAGGCTACTAAACAATATTTTTTTTGTACCAGGCCCAGGCATGAGTCCAGGCAGTAATTATATGTTTACATTGGTTCAAATTCTATTAATGGTTCTGATACCAACTTGGAGCCATAACTAACTCCATTGCAAAAGTTTCTCCCCTTATTTCTTCCCTTCTGCACATATTTCGCCCCTTCATGAAAAATGTTAAAATTTCCTGACACAATTTGTATTTATTATCTTTTTCCCTCCCGTTGAACTTCAACGGGCACCTTCAGCTAGTATATTATACAGTCATTGAGTCACAATGCTAAAACACTCAGTTATACTTCATATTTTTATCTTTGGTACTTTGAGAGGATTTGCTGAGTTTAAGACTCAGATGAAACACTCCAGTTTCTTAATATCTGTAACTTGCTGAAAGGCAACATGCTCAATTTGAGAGCACTATTGTTACTGATGTTAATTGGTTGCTTGTTGTGTCTCATAGCTTAAAATCTTTCATGCTTAGGTGAACACAGAGTCAAGCATCAATGAAAATTCTATGTTTGCTGAAGACTAGCACAGCAACAGTCAAGATCCTCTCCATCCAGATGATATGAAACCTGAGGTGAGTGAATTTTTAACATTAGTAATATACTTATTTGCGAAGTAATTTGGTTTATAAATGTGGTACACTTCAGGATGTGATTCACTTGCAGACATATTTTACTGTCTTAGGTAGTTTAGTGTTTTCAAGGCCACTGTTAATACTATGAAATAATATTTTTGTTTAAAGCCTTGTAATTCAATACTTTCAGTAGCCCTATAGATTTTTTTTTTCAATTTCAGTTATCATCTTCAAACTTACTGCTCGCATTGTAATTGATGACCATACTTTTTATCCTTCCATTAACCATCCTTGTATCTTCTGGGTTTTTCTCATCAGTTAGCCACTTGCAACCAACTGCTTGAATTAAGTATCTTGTCCTTTCTGAACTATCTTGGGTCTATCCATGCACTTCCATATGGTTATCTGCTCTACTTTCAACCCCATGAGCAGCCTAAAAATGGTTATGTGCATAGTAGGGAATATACTTTTTAACTTCCGCAGTTAAAAATTTAGTATGCAACCAGGTTTCATGGAATCATCAGATTGATGATGTTGACTTTTAATTAGATGTTGTCCACCTGATGTTGACTATTTGAAGGCATGTAGTGATGCCAACCTTTCAACGAAGCCTGGTTGTGTTATAAATTTAAATGTTTATGTAAAGTTTTTTCCTGGCTACATAATGAAATTTCAGAACTTTATGTCAGAAACGGTTTTATCTGAATGTCTTTGCCATTCAGGACAATAACCTGCAAGCCACTACAAGGGTGTGAGGAAGGGTTGAACAATCACTAGACCTGCAGTATCTATGATAGAGAATAAGATCACACTTATGACCGAGCAGGCATGCAAAAAATACTACTATGTGCATACACTACTTATGTACATGTGAGAGGTACAAAGTTACCTCCACAAAAATAGTAGCAGATGTGCCATTGAGACACATGAAATGGAGGACACTAAATTGTCAGTCCATACAAAGCAATGCAATAGCAATGGAAACTCCTGAACATAATTATTACTTGCTGCGATGTGCTAAGAGAAGGGTTGGAGGATATATCGGAAGACAAAACTTAAACAGATTCAAGGGTTGAAGGGTTGGAGGATATATCGGAAGACAAAACTTAAACAGATTCAATAGCTTCGACAACAGGACTTCTATAAGCAATATCCAACTATGACACAGTTGCAACCATGCAAATTGCTTCAGAACTCTTCAAAGTCTTGTCTCCAGTAACTGTTTCCTTACAGTCAAAAATTATTTATTGTGCAATTATTCCAAAGAAATGTTAGCAACCACACAGAACTCTTCATAGAGCTGCTCCATATCAATGTCTTCAGTTAGCTGCAGGCATTCAACTGCATCTTCAAGAGATGGAAAGTTAATTTTCTTCTTCAAGTTAAACATCTGTAGCTTCGCTGCAGCATTGTCCTCTGAGAAATCATAGGACTTATGAAGATACCTAAGGGCTTCATCATAGAACCACAAGAAACTTCTTTCCAACTTCAGTTTTTCTGATGGAGGAATAGTTTTCATAGCGTTTTTCACAGCAATTCCAAAGAAATGGTCCTCTTTTATTTGCTCTATCTTCTTCTTTAGCAAGCACATAGCATTATATGCTTCAATTTGAGAAATGGAGTCTCTTTCTAAATCTTTGGTACAATCTACAAAAACTTTTGCTATATTGCTGAAGAACAAGAGATGGATCTCAATCATGACATCTTTCATTTCATTCTCTGCATCAAAATATTTAATCAAAAATTTAGGACAATCTTGAAGCGATTTGAAGTAACTTTTGATGGCAGGCCAACTGTGGATCAATCTTTCTACAGCAGGTGTGAAAGAAAGCCTACGAGTTGTCAAGTGACGCAATATTTCTTTCCATTCTATGTCTGCATCCTCAAAATATTCTTTCAATTCTTCTCTGCCCTTTGCAGACAGTGAAAAATGTCCATACACCTTCATCATTACAGTTTCAACATCTATGTCAAGGTTGTCATTTGCACGTTTCATGGTATTGTTAAGAATGTGAGCAGAACAATTTATCTTAATTATCCTTTTGTTTGAATCCTGAAGATGCGTGAAAACAGAGTTGTGTTTCCCGTAGTTCACGTTGGTGTTGTCTGCAGAGAATGCTCATATTTATCCAAGGTTAGGTCATTTTCTTTAACTATTTTCATGGTGTTTTCATGTATGGAACTTGCTGTTTCATCAGCACTTTCATAAAAGTCCAACAGCTTGTTTCGAACGCCTCCTATTGGTGTAAAATATCTTACACATAGAGGAAACATTTTCCGGTTTCCTTTATTGCTGGCATCAGTCGCAACAGAAAAAAAGCATCCTTTAGAAATGACTTCTGAAACCACATCTTTAACACATTTTGGTCCCAATATGTCTCTCACTTAACATTCCCCCTTTGTTCCCCCACATGAAATGCCTTTAGCCATACTGGAATCTCCAAAAATATCAGTTAAGTTTATTACAGTAATCCATGCTCACGTAACTGAGGTTATGTTTCACGTTTCACTGTGTGGAATACAAGAGCTAATTCTCCTGCAGTAATTTTGTCCTGTGGAATTCGTGGGTTTATTTTGTTAGAAAAATATGAACTTAAAGTTACTTATTGTTTTAGATTTCAATGTTATATTTTTTTCTGACCTTCATTTCTGGCATGCTGCTGTAGGTCTGACTCACCTCCATGAGATACAGAAAATTCACATGAACAAACAATGCATTTAGCTTTACAGCAGTCTCCTATAATGGGTTTAACCCACGTGTATGAAGATTCCCAACCAGATTGATATGATGTTACACGTTTCACTTTCTTTTTTGGAGTCTAGTTAGCAGAACTTTCATCAGAATCCGACATTTTAACAACTAGGTTCTTCGATTAATTCAGATAACTTCGTTTACACAATCACAAGTCACCACACCTGAATACAGTACTATTTGAAGAAGGTGAAGACACTTTCACGCTTCCGACTTCCTGTTCCTTTCTTTTAAAGGTTCACTTACAACATCCGGTTAAGATTCTCTTTCCTCACACTGAGAGCGCTAAAATCGAACTCGCTGCCTGCTGAAACTTCGATAATTGATGAGTTTTTATCAATTAGAATATAATGATTGATATATATCTCGACATGGCAATTTGAATTTTGAATTGGTGCGAAGATTTCCGCGACGTCGTTCAGATGTTCTCTGCATATCGGGTTCTGCGTTCGCATATGTTGACTGGGGGTGACAACATACGTGGACGCAGAACCCGATTTGCAGAGAACATTTGAATTTTGAATATTTTGAAACAAGCAAGATATTAGTGGTATTTTACGGGACACTGAATCATAATACGGGACGTGTAATTTTTACCTGAAATACAGGACGTACCGTATAATATGGGTCAGGTAGCAACCCTAGTCACAGAACAGATCCAAATGTAGCCCAGCAAAGATTTCTGGATCAATGTGTCAAGAAAGCATTCATTGGGCCTTATAGGTGTTTATTAAGTATTTCTGGATTTCTTTACCTAATGATGTTATAGTACCAGATACTATTGGCATTGACAGCAACAAGTTTCTCAGCAGAGAGGGTTATGAGCAGATTAAGAATTGTAAAAAATTGGCTGAGAAGCAGCATGGGAGATGTATGGCTCTCGGACATTGGGAATAAATGTAACCCAGATTAGTAAAAGAATATTCAATGTTCCATGCGTAATCAGTATTTATGTGCTGGCTTTATTTTACAACCGTTAATTTTGGGGACATTGAAAAATAAATTCCCAGTGCTCTTTGCCATTGAGAAGCCACTTGTGCCATGGAGGGGAAAAAAGAAAAGAAAAATTCAGTGCTTTTCTGAGTAAATTTTAATAGCTCTGAGAAATTGGAGCCTTTCGTCCGAAAAATGTTTATAAAACCATTCATAAAAGTGAAGTTATAGAAACATTTGCTGTGTCAAGGGAGCAAAGAGAGAAACGACTACTGTATAAAGTACATCACAGGTAGGGTAGTCAAAATGGTACCACCACCACCACCAGTACTTATTTGATCTGCAATATTTTATTATTACATATTATTATTTGAGTTTTTTACTAGTATAATTCGTATATAATAGCGATGAATAATGATGTGAATGGGTTCCATTTCATTAAAGACAAATCTTGCTTTAAAATGTTTGGTTTATTTGTCATTTTTCTCATACTTCACTGGTACAGCTTTCGTAAAAGTTTAAGGCATTTGGATGTGCAGAAGAAGACATTGTGGAGGGGTTAAGTTTATTGGAAGGGGTAGGGAAAAGGGATGAAGGCTAAAGCGAAGACATGGCACATGTGCCATGCATGAGTGAATTTCATGAAAATCGAATTTGTATGACACGGACAGCAAAAATGCCAAACATCCAAACGCCATGAGCTTTTGTGAGAGCTGTAAATAGCTGTTAGGTGTGGTTTAAGGTATCAAAATAGTTTCTTTACAGTAAGTTGACAGCCTATTTTGTCAGATACAAGATTCAACTGTGTAGTTTTAGGATCGTAATATTCAATATATTTCCCTTATTTTTTCTTAATTCGAAATATGAAAGGAGGTTTCAATTACTTTAATAAAATATAAGAACTATAGGATTCTAATTTTTACAATTTATTCCTTTTTTAGCCATGCTATTGTGAAAAATAAACTTACATTCTTATTCACATTAATTGCCATGCAAAAAAATTCACCTGCAGGGCTATTCTCAAAAACGAGGCCATACGTATGGCCGGCCGTAAGTTTCTTATGGCCTACCTCAAAGTTACGGCCTCCATCGATTCCGATTCCGAGGGGCCATATCGTATGGCCCGGCCATAAGTCGTACCGCCGTTTCTACTGGTGAATATGAGAATTACTATCAATACTATAAGTTCGGAGTGGTTCGCTTCACATCTGGCGCCACCGAACTAAGATTTTCTAGTAGCAGTCGCTGGAAGCATCGAAAGTAAATGACGAGCGGAAATCAGGGACGTCGGAAAGCGCGGCAAATCCTGTGGATACAAGTGGAGGTTCTTGTCCGGCAGTCTTAAGATAAGTATTAACCATTGGCAATGGAGCTGACAGAGTAAGTCACCTGTCGCTAAATATTCCTATTGATATTTTCTTGTATTTCAATTCGTGAATACAGCATTGCCATCCATTTTGTTTTGTGTAACGTAAATCTTTGTACTACTGTTGATGGAGCATCAAAATTACACTAGGTACGTAAAAAAGTTACGTCATTATATTTTTCAGGGATACAAGGAAAAGAGCAGCTCGCGCTCGAGATAGCTAGTTAAATGTAATAATAAATTACGTGGTATATCACCGTGATTTCGCTAGCGGACGATTTTAAGGGCCGCAGGGCAAGGTAACTCACAAAATTAGAGAAGAACCGGGAACGTTACGGTGTGTAATATAAATAAATAGCAATGGATATTGGCTTGATATTTACTTTTCTAAAACAGCTGTAACAGTGGAAAATTACCAATGCTTTTCATTTAACATTGAATGTGTACATAACAGGGTGGGGCAGGAAAGTGAACTGTCAGATATAGACAGGAAGGTCCTAAGAATAATTGGAACCCAAACATCAATACCTCTGTTTGACGGAGGCATGCATCACGACACAGTGTCTGTAAGTATATGATGTGGCAATTTAGACAGTTATATCTATATAGGTTATAAGCAGAGATGCTTTTCGACCTGTTAACACTCATTCTACTATTAATTACCATAGGATGATGCAAAATGCTCGTTAAATATTGAGTTAGAGGAGCCAATAATTGAGTTGAAAAACATTTTTGTATTATTCATTTCATACTCTTATGATGGCTCGTAGGAGCTCTTGGTAAGTTTTGCAGCTTAAAGTAATGTATGATAAATGAAGATGCCCTCTGCTAAATCTTCTTAATACTTGTACGTTGTTGCTGGAGAGATTTCCTTGGCCACTGAAGATGGCATGAATGTTGTCCCATGTTCAACCAGCATTGGTGAGTTTAATTAATTTTAAGTGCCATTAACTTCCTTGAGTTATTTTGTTTACATTAGAAAATGAAGTGGTGTACTCATTTCTCATTAAAAATGTGTCTCTAACTTAACAGGGATAGTGGGTGAAAAAGTTACTCCACCTCAGAGTAAGTTTTTACAATAAATATGTATTTTCACAATTGGTTCTCAACAAAAAATACATTAGTGAAGGAAGCATCCACTAAATAAATTACATTCTCTGCTTTTACCTTTCTAGAATGTAAAATATATGTAATATTTTATGAGCTTGGTACATAATGAAAGTCATGTATTCAATGTGGTGTCATCTGTTATTACATCCAAAGGTAAATAAAATTTGAAATTGGTAGAAGTGATCATGAAATTGCAGCTTTGAAGAAAGTCTGATATTTTTCCTGTCAGTGTTTTCAATGATTGAAGTTAAGGTGCATGTATTGAGCCATTTTATCTGCTCCATAATGAAAAGCTTTAACTCCTCCTAGAAAATCTTAAAGTTGTGAAACTTTATATAGAAATCCAGTTTATATTCTCACAATTTGCAACTAGAAGGAAGCTGCCAACCCAACCGGTCCTCTCTCCTAAATGAACTTGAGGCAGTATCAGAGAAGGTGGAGAATTATGAAGACAGACACCTTCAGCTGCTGAAGGTATCATATGTCTGGTGAAGCTGTGAATTTTAGGCAAATTTTATACCTTGCGCATTGTTTGTGATCCATGACTTTTGTTGCTCACTGGCATAGAAAAATTCTTGTCCTACACCTCTTTGGTACCCTCCCTCAGCCATGAAACGCATAGCGACTAGAACCTTTAAATATCGGTACTAAATTTCAATGTGGATAACAAATGTGCTACAAGTTGTCGAAGCATATAAATAAGTAATACATCTGTAAACAGTGGTAACATAAGAAGCAAAAACAATATGCTCACTTCACAAGAGCATCCGTTTGAAAAGTAATATTTGACGCATCACCTGTAATCGGACGCTTAGTCCATCCACTTTCTTCCGTTTTAGAGAATTTTCCAAAGAATTACTGACGTACGCCACAACTTCCTTTGACGCCCGGAAATAATTCATGAAAATTCGGTTGTCGTACTCAAATGAATTATGAGCGTCTCTAATTCGTCGTCTATCAAGAGTAAATCGTCTTCTCTTTTCAATGTGTATTACCAATTCCAGTTGAATTCGTCTATGCTCCCGCGCTATGTTCATTTTTTACTATTGAAATTTGAATTAACAGCGATACTCCTTCTAAAATGCAGCTTAATGTCTTGAGGTGGGCAAGTTTATTTCGTATGGCCCGTCTTATGTCGGCCTCCGAGCCAGGTCATAATATTACGGCCTTCGGGCCATACGTACCGCCCGACTTATGGCCCTTGGCTCGGATGGGAATCGTTCGAGGCCGTACGTATGGCCCGAGGCCGTAGTTATGGTCGATTTCGACTTATGGCCTGGCCATACGATAATGAGAATAGCCCTGCTGGTCTGGGAACCGAACCACAGACCTTCAGCTTTCCGGGACACTGCATAGAACACTCCGCTACCCAGGATCCATAATTCACATGGCAATTTTACCGAGGTTCATGGTACTAGATATAGAATATTTTCACATGGCAATTAATGTGAATTTCAGCACTGTTCATGTGGCAGGCTTGGAATTTCCTACACTTACATTCTTACGGTTGATTTTAGCATTTTACTAAGTTTTAACTAGTTCCCCTATATAAGCGCAATAGTGTGCTAAAGATTTTATTTTTTTAGAGTTATTTTTTGAGCCTGTGCATGGAATACAATATATTTACACAGTTCTTATATCATTTTTCTCATTAACTGTTTGCAACATGCACATCTCTCAGTAATTTCTCTTCACATTAGAGATATTCCTTTATCAAGGGGTTGCAATTTACTGGTGGTATTTGGAGAAAAACACTCTATTTTGATGTATGGTAAAACAATCTCAATTTTATATGCTGTACACTGATCAATGAAGAGGACTATTTTCTGGTTACTCATTTCCATCTTTGAGCATTTTTAAAGCCTCTGGGCTTTATATATTTCTCAGTAACAAGTGGCTCCAATTTCTCAGAGCTATTAAAATTGACTCAGAAAAGCACTGAATTTTTCTTTTCTTTTTTCCCCTCCATGGCACAATTGGCTTCTCACTGGCAGAGCACACTGGGAATTTATTTTTCAATGTCCCCAAAATTAACGCTTGTAAATTTAAAGCCAGCACATAAATACTGATTATGCATGGAACATTGAATATTCTTTTACCAATCTGGGTTACATTTATTCCCAATTCATGCTATATATGTCTAAAAATACAAATGTAAAAAATGAACTGGGAAACCTTGACTAAATATGTATGTTGAGTGACACTTGACATGCAAGTTATTAACAGACATAGCTCTGTCAAGACACACTAGACACCAGAGTGCATAAGGTTAGTGAGCAGGCTAATTGTGGTGTCTGGTGGTACCAATGGTACCCAAGGAGGAAGGAAAGTCAACATGGCATCACTTTGACCTCAGAATGACCCAGGAAAAGTCACTATTCAGTCATGACTCTGACCGAAGGAGTAAGGGAAGTCAACATGACATCACTTTGACCTCAAAATGACACTCGAGAAGAGGGTCATTTTGAGGTCCATAAGGGGTTCCTTTCCCTGGGCCAGCTCTACAGAGGATTATTAATTTTGGGGAGTCTAAAGGCTTCACCTGAGATTTGAACCTGGGTCCCTTCGGCCAATAGCCGGTGGCTACATCCATTAGGCCACTCAGTGGCATAGCCAGGTTATAGGTCTAAATTTACAAGGCGATGCCTCCTAAAAATTCCCCCCTTCTGCCCCCCCCTCCTTATCGGCACCTGAAGACCCAAAACCTGACTACTCCACTAGCCCTGGGCGATATATCGTGAAATATCGCGATATTTAATTATATCCGGAATCCTATATTGACTTTTGAACATTATAGATAAATGGTTGTTCGATAAATCGGGCCCGATAGACTATCGGAACCGATAAAATATTACGATATATCATAAGATATTTCAACAGAGAGAAATTTTGTTCAACGCTTATTTCGATTATCATTATTAATTCCTTTACCTTTCTTGGATTTTCTGGTGAATTCCTCCGGATGTCTTTGGACGCCTCTACCCAAGCAGCATCATGATATCGGCCCAATATCATTTTTACACCGTCACATATCACTTATTGGTCAATCCGATATTGGCTACCGACCGATATCGGCAAATGTCAAAAGTGATAACATTTGCCATTATAAAAATGACATTTGCTGACGATATTGGCCCGATATTAATTTGATGATAAAAATACATCTTTCGCCACTATACAGTGGCATATATGATATTGGGCCGATGTATGTTTGATATTACCATTGACTGATTTTTCATTACATGATATTGGGATGATTTAATAAGTAAGATAGTTAAAATATATCCTGGATAAACATGTTTAAAATATTTATAATGAGGGAACGGTCGTACAATAAAACAATGTTCATTAGTAGAACAATCAGGTTTGGTCACAAATAGTCAAAGTGAGGTCAAAATGATGGCTAGTCATTTAAGGTCAAGATGACATCATTAGGAGTCACAAAGGATGTCATTTCAAGGGACCATTTTGATGTCACCGTGACTACCTAGCTGTGACTTGAAAATGACATCATCCTGATGTCATAATGACTTTTCATTCCTCCTTGGGTAGATATGTAGTCATTTTCTCCCCGAGAGTGAAATCATCACCATTGTTGTAATATAGATCTGTGATGCTCCCATAATTTCCTTTTCATATAGTGGGAGCAATATCCATTTATTGTCACATCTAGGAAACTCTTTGTAATCCTGAAATAAACAAACTGCAAAAGGTTACAGGCTACCAACTGGGGATGCAATGCTGGCTGCACCTCCTTTATCATTTGTAACATTGCCGAATAAGCTGGATGGAACTTTTCCTTTATCATTTGTAACAATGCCAAATAAGCTCAATGGAACTTATTGGTAAGGAGGACATAAATAGCAGGATTTACTCCCCTTATTAATTAGCCATTATTGTGAAGACCTGTGTAAAAATGGTCATCAAATAAAATTTTGACTTTTGATAGTGAGTGACCTCTCATGGCCCCTAAACCAAACTGCTAGTAGAAATCTCTCCTGTGCTCCAGTTTGATGGTGACACTTTATATTCATCTGGACGATATTGACTTTGCAGATAACTTGGGTTTGTGGGAGAAGTGTTCATTTCTCTCCTATTCCTCTGGGTAGTGTTTTTTCAGGGCTGCATGATTTGGTAGACCTTTTTGCTGTTTGGGAAAAGTTTTGAATTAAATAATTATCACTCATCTGCCCACCATTTCGTAATGGTTATAACAATTCCTTCTGCTAATATTGAAGCGCTATTGTCATGTGAATTAATTCCTTATCGCATTCAACATTCAGTGTTCCATTGCCGCATCCTTGAAAAGTATTGAAATCTTGCCTAAGTCTTGTCTTAGTCTGTGACCAGGTTGGACAGCAGGAGGACATGAGCAGGATCACCCAACAGCATCACCCTGTCCACATATCTTAATGCAATAGATGATTATAGCCGGTGACTGGGAGTAATGGTGTAAAAGTAACTGTGTTACCAGTAATGATTACTCTTTTTTATATTTTTTACTTGTAATGGTTGCATTAATAAAATGTAACCATTATGTTTAACCTTTAAACAACCAGCGTGCCAGAAACATCCCTTTAAATTTTTTCGCTCAGTGCCTAGTGTGCCCAAAACATCCCAGCCGCTCAAAGGGCTTTTTAAATGACAAGGAGGCATAGCTGGGTATTCAATCCGGCAGTCAGGTGAAACACTGGGATTTGAATCCAGAGAATAAAGGTTAATCTTCTGGTGATTTTCTGAAAACTACCAGTAACATTTTTGACTTGTAGCTCACATGATAAGTTAATACTTAATTGGCAGATGTTTCTGCTTTTGGAGGTCAGAACTATCAATTGTGAAGCCAGGATTTGTAATGATAATATTTGTGATTTTCGACATTAGTTACAATCATGCTCCACTATACTTCCTTCCATCGTGTAGGATCTCATCCATCAGCAACATTCCAGAGGTGAGATTGAAATAGTTCCTTTTTGAGTATTGGGAACCCTATTTTTAGTTACCTGAAGGCACAAGTGTTGAACATATCACTGTGATGAAAACTCTGCATTGGAGAGAAGGTTCTTAAGTGCTTGTGAAGTTACTTCCCAGGCAACAAAAACAACTTGAAGCAAGCTTGCCTCAAGATTTCCATCACAGACTTGAACACTTGCTACAAGTTTGTCCTGGCAAGCAACCAAACTTGAGGCAAGCTTGTGGCAAGCTGTCTAGTTCCCTTCTTCAAAACTTGACACAAGCTTTCCAAGCCAAGCTTGTAGAGCACTTGCATAAGCACACTTTGCACAAACTTGCCTGGTAAGCTAGTGAACTGCTTGTATACACAAACTTGCCTAGTAAGTTCATGGAAAACTTAAAAAAAAACAAAATACTTGGAAAAATTTATTTTGTGCAACTAATGCAAGAGGCTGACTTTGCTAAATGGAGAGGCTAATGCTAGTTGAATGGAGTGAATGAGCTGTCATGACATCTGGAGAAAACCTTTTTATCATATTTTTTCTATACAATTTTTAACCTTCACTGTAACAAAAGAGCGACTTTGAACGACATGACCAACTGCTCAAAATACATGAAAATCTATATCTCAAATTTTACCTCAAACGGTAATTTCACAACTACGGTTACTTATTTTTAGCAAAGGAAATTGATTACACTGTTCTGATTAATTCCGAAATATGCTCGTTTCTAGAATAATTCCTAATAACATTCATTACGAAAGTAACACAAGAAGAGCGTGAATAATAATAACTCGTTTGCATCTATTTACCTCCACATTTATTATCAGTCATTAATTATACATTTCCAAGAGGAATCAACGTTTATCTTGCATCCACTGGTGACACTCTTACTCAGAAATACATTCTTTGGCTTTTTATCTTCTCCTTAGCTCCTCCAAAAAGGCACCTGAAAGCAGCAGGATCAGAAGACTTATATATTGCAATAACAACAAATCTTTCTATTCATTTTTAAAAGCAGGAAAGAACTATTAACAGTTACATTCAATTAATTTACAGCCGCTCCTTTCAATTCAATGACCTTCCATCAGGACATGGCACAAAAAGCATAAATGTGTATAAATATACAAAACACAACTATGAAAGTTAACTGAACAAATGAACTCACCCTTGCCTCCTTAGGCACTCAGATGCGCGATGCTAACGATGCCATAAAAATCTGGTCCGTAGTCCCAGAACTTTGCGAAGTATTAGTGACAATAGACTCATCTACAGAAAAAAAATGGAACTGTTAAGCAAACAAATCCTATGAGAAATGTGCATATTTTCAGTGATACAGTGAGCGAACATTCTGCTCAATAATATTATATAAACACATATTGTTTGTATTCAGTTCAAAACATACCTCTTGAATGAGGGTTTTCACATTACAAAATCCATCCATTTCTTTCGCTTCGTCGTGCTTTTTCCTTCTAATTTAATCCTGGGATGAAGACCAAAAAACCTTTCTTTTTTCACGGTCCACACATTGTGTGGAGGTGTTGAATAACTTCAACATGACCACAGTTCACTTGCCTTTTTTTTGCCAAAATAAATCAAGATGGAGGTTTTCACGAACAGCATTCAGTCAAGTTAGCATCTTAATTCGAAATAAGATTGCTATCTACCCAGAATTATAATTTTTAACCATTTATTTTTATTTTAAAATTATATGAATACTTATTTTCTGCTTTGTATCCATATTTATTTACTCGTACTATTATACGAATGAGTTTTAATCTATCGAATGCTTAAGTAATAGGTGGTGGGAGTGCTTAGTTTATGTAAACATTCGGTTTCATGTTGTTGATGTTCGTATACCTATATAGAGCCAAGCAACTAAACTAACTAGATACTAAACATCATTAACATTAATGAATTATCCAAGCCAATAATGTAATGATTATAATTACAGTATGACCATATTTGAATTTCTTGATGCTTTAACAGGAGTAAGTATCAATTTCTACATGGGACTACAAAATATTATCAGAATTATTGTATTATGTCAATAAAGTCAGTAAAAATCTTTAGTCGATTATGGCGATTGGCTTGTAGATATGAACTATTATCAATATATTGACATAGAAGGTCATAAATGAAAAATATGGATAATAAGAATTAAGTATTTTGCTATACAGCAAGCAAAAATATTTCGTTTGTATACAACATTGCTGCCACCTTAAAATTTAACAAGAAGTTAACGTAGTCACATTCGTTGGAACTCAAGTTGTATATCAAAGAAAGATAGGTGGCCCAGGGAAAGAAACTTTCGCCCCTAAATTTTTCTTTTCGGGATTACCCCCCGATTTTTACTCAATTTCCTAATGGGATTACCACCGGGTTAACTTGGCAAAAAGTGAGGGCTGTTAGCGCTGCAGGTGGTGAATTGACAAGTTCACTGCTGTGCCTTGGTAACTTGCGTATTGCTTGCGTCAAGCGTCTCAACGGCACACTTTCTAAGGAAAACATGCCTCAAGCGTTCTACAAGCTTTTTCCGGAAGGCTTTTCCTGGCAAGTCCAAGGCAAGGCTTGCCGTAAGCTTATGTGTTACCTGGGTTACTTTTACATTTGTAGAACGTGCACATGAAGCTTAATTTATCCATTAAAATTTTGGGATACCAGTGGGTAACACATCTTCCCTTAAATTAATTGCAATACAGTACATCATTGTTATTAATTGATTTCAGTGTTTGGCGTATTGTTTGAACTGTGTAGATGTGAAAAGATATCTGTGAAAAATTTAGCACCACTATCT